>JAAEAF010000389.1:325226-345832 GCA_011037195.1 Triatoma infestans
TGATATTCCGTTTAGGTATCACCATGGGATCCGACAGTAGGTCATCTGTCAAAATTCCTCATCCGGAAGTTCCACTTTACCGGATGTTTTTTTTTTCACTTTCTTGCGATTTTTTCAAAAATAACTCCGACGATTTCCATTAAACTTGGTATATCAACGACACATACTAACAGCTACAACTTTTATTTAAAACATTTCCCTGGAAAATTCATTTAAGGGAGTTTTGGGGGAGGGGTAGGGTGAGATTTTCCTCTAAAGTGCTATTTCAGTTTATTATCTAATTCTGTCATCTGAATAATATTAATTAGAAATAAATGAGTTATTAAAATTCCGAGTTTGATAATATCGGATGGCCGGAAGTGCGTTTACTTTGCTACTTTACTAAATGATTTCATTTTTCGTTTTTTTTAAAAAATGGCTCCGACAATTTTGTTGAAACATCTATATAAACTAAACATACAAATATCTACAACTTTTATTTAAAATATTTCTCTGGGAAAATTCAGTGCACTTTTAGGGGAGGGGAGTTATGTTTTTCTCTAAAATGCTATCATAGTTGATTATACAATGTTCTATCATCCAAACAAAATTAATAAAAAATAAATAGATGACCAACTGTCAGATCCCATGGTGATACCTAAACGGAATATTAAGTTTGAACTTTCTACGATTTTTCGTTTTTGAGCTATGCTGTTTAAATACATACATACAACACACACACATTTTTCTAAAAACCCCTTTTTTGGACTTAGGGGACCTCAAAAGGATATTTCTGGTATCGACAATTTGACACGATTGCAATACTTCGTCTTACTAGCAGTAAGGGAAAGTAAAAAAAATATATATTTAAACATAATATCGTAACTAATATGTTTTACTGTATATTGTACTAAATATAAAATATCATCTTACCCGGCACTAATCAATATTTGAACTATTAACATTGTTTACGAGAACCATCTTTCTTCAATGTCAAAATTAAATACAAAAAATGATACTATCAAGTAACTATCATTATTTAGAGTCTCTGAAATAGACTTTGTTGCTGATCTAACTCAATAAATAACTAGAATATTTACAAAATTCCAATGGGCAGAACATTAAAAGCTTATCTCCAGATTTCACTATATAAAAGTAACAATCAATAACGAAAAAAACCTCCTAATCTTGAGAGTGTAAGGATAATTTCTGCTATCTCTAGATGTGTTATGACCATAAAGACTGAAGTGATAGAAATTATAAACAATATATACAATCGTTTTTGTAATGATTAAGCAAAGGAGCGCTATTATTACTTTCTCTTACTCCTAGTAACAGGAAGTATTGTAACCGTGTCAAATTTTCGATATCGAGTTTTCACCAGAAATATCCGTTTTGAGGTCCCCTGAGCCAAAGAAAAGTGGTTTTTAGAAAATGGTTTGTGTTTGTGTGTATATGTATGTGAATAGCATAGCTCAAAAACGAAAACTCGAAGATAGTTCAAACTTGATATTTCGGTTAGGTATAACCATCGGATCTGATAGTATGTTATACATCAAAATTCCTCAATCGGAAGTGGTAACTTTACTAGTTGTTACCACTTTTTATTACTTTACTAGTTTTTTTGCGATTTTCTCAAAAATGGCTTCAACGATTTCCTTCAAACTTGGTATAAAACTATGCATACAAAGATATATAACTTTTATTTAAAACATATCTCTGGGTAAATTCATTTAAGGGCACTTTTGAAGGATGGGTGGGGTTATGTTTTTCTCTAATGTACTATGATAGTTGATTATACAATTCTATCATCCAAACAAAATTAATTAGAAATAAAGAAATGACCAAAATTCCGAGTTTCAAGAAAATTAGTAAACCGGAAGTGCGCTTTTACTAAACAGTTTTTCAGTTTTTACGAATTTCATTACATTTGGTACACAAACTATAAAATTTGTCAAAATTTTGAGAACTGGTGTAAGAGAAAGTTGTGTGAGTTTTTCAAACCAGGATTTTTTTTTGTAAGATCCATAATTTATGATGTCACATTAAGCAATTTGCCATTTGTTTATAAATTCAATGGCCTTAAGCCTAATAAATGAATTAATATAATGTCCAAAATGTGACCTTTTTTTAAAAGATCGCGTGATTTAAAACACATTTCTATGATGGGAATGATGAAAAGTAATTTTAATTATCAGGCTCCAGGAAAATTTACAGGTTCAGAAGTAAAGTTTCTTTTAAAAATTCACCTAAAATAATATAAAAATATTATTGAGAAAACAAAAATTACGAGAGAGAATAAATATAATGGTAAGATAAAAAGGATCATTCGGAATCACTTTAAAATGCCGGGTTCCCCATTTACGAAATCCTAGCTCTTTCTGGCGCACCGCATCTTCTCAATTTCCTAAATCAATACGATTGTTGACTTTAAGACGGAAATGTCTGTTTATAAAATAAGGATAGTAATGCGGGTTCACTTATTACAATTCTAGGTTAATTGCTAACAGTGTACTGTTATAATGTGCAATAAGTTATGAACCTATGCGTGACTATTAATTATATATCCATATTAGTTAATATGCAAGCCTGATAAGTAAATTCAGCTCACTATTCTAAAGATGAACATATCTAATTAACACTTAATTGATTATATATTTATTATTGAGTTAAAACGTTTTTTAACAAAATAATTTCGATATCCGTTAACACTTTACGCAGCTATCGATATTAGGATTATAATCGTGTCAAATTTTCGATATCGAGTTTACACCCGAAATACACGTTTTGTGGTCCCCTGAATCCAAGAAAATGGACTCTCTCTGTGTGTGAATGTGAACAGTATAGCTCAAAAACAAAAAAATCGTAGAAAGTTCAAACTTGACATTCTGGTTAGATATCACCATAGATCTGACAGTAAATTGTCTGCCAAAATTCCTCAACCGGAAGTACCACTTTACTGAATGTTTTCATTTTTTTCACCTTTGTGCGTTTTTCTCAGAAATGGCTCCAGTGATTTTCTTTAAACTTGGTATTTCAGTATTTCATAATTTTCTCGAAAACAATTCTAACGATTTTTAACTGCACACTCAGTAATATCATCTTTATGTGAAAGATTTTTCCGAAAAAGGAATTTCAACTGTGACTTAGGCTATACAGCATTTCAATCTTTTAAACGGTTCCACCTACTTCATGTTAATAGACACAATAAATTAAATTTATAGCATCCTCTACACTGATGGGTAGTAGAGGGTTCACTTTGATTAAATGAGTAAATAAATATACAATAAATATCGCAGTATGAAGATAATTTATCAACTGAAATTTGAAAACAGCGATTAGAGAAAGGTGTTTAAGGTGTTTTCTTTCAGATTTGTACAGTAATAGGTTGATTGCATTAAATTGAACACTTCTAAATTGTTAATAAATCATTAGAATATCGTCAGGTTCTGGTTAATTAAGTTCAAAGGATTTGAGACGAAGGGAAATATGCTCAAATTGAATTTCATAAAGAAACTGGAACGCAGCGTCGAGCGATATAGGGCCCTTGCAGAAGGAAATAAATGGCAGCAGTTGGCAAAAAGAGCCCTTCCCCGCAATTTGCTTCGCGATTGACAATTTGCCTGCGTTTCAGCGTTCGCTTGATGACCTGGCACGACTATCCTGCAAGCTCATTTATATAGGATCGACGTGATTGAGAATGACCAGTGCCCACTATGCCAGGTAGGGAAAATAGGTGCAGAACACCTGGAAGTTTGCGCAGCTTTGAAGGATGTTTGCGACTTCGCCTACCAGTATGGTTCGGCAATACAGCAGCGTGCACGAATATATTGGGCAGCACGACGGCGTATGGCTACGCTGCCACGGAGGGCGTTGAATAAAAAAAAATTAAAGTCCCATAATAAAAGATCATCACTCACATTTAAGCATCATATTTTAGTTCTAAGTAAAAATTTATTCTAGTCTAAATAGAACTAGATAAAATTCAAATCGCTACAATTATTCAGATGCATTCAGACGTATAACATCAATTAAATCATTATCTGCATAAAAAACCATTGTCAATTATTTTAGTGAAGAATGGCGACTAATTAATTTTTAAAAAGAAATCTGATGTGAAACACTCCTTCGACTTTCTCTTACTCCAATTAATACAATTCAATTAAAAAATTTTCTTAAGAATTGCAATTTTTGGAAGCCTTTACATGGGCTGTCCTTAAAAATAGGTGTTAGGGTAATGATTGGACACCGTGTATCACAAGACCACGTAACGTCAGTTTAAATTTAAACGTAAGTGAGAGCCCCCCCTCACGAACACCTTTAAAATCAATGTTTTTTTGCACTCGTAAAAAATGTTTAAAATATAAGTGTTACGTTTTTATCTGTAAGGTAAGCATTTCAAGTTTAAAGAAAATCGTTGCTGCCATTATCAGAAAAATTCCCAAAAATTCAAACCTATTCTGTAAGGTCATACAGGAATTTTCTTCAAATTTGGAATTCTAACCTCAGGGACGGTACGATAAGCCCACCCGGTGTTGGCTACGGTGCCGGGTTATAGCCCACCCGAAGGTGAAATTCTAAATCTAAGCCCCCAAAAATTAATAGGTATTTAAGTGTTTAGTTAGTGTATACGAAGTTTAAAGAAAATCGTTGAGCCGTTTAGAGAAAATCATCTTCGTGTCTGTATCGGGTGGTAGTGCCTAAACGGAATACAGTTTGAGCTTTCTGCCACTTTTCTTTATATATATATATAAATACTCGGGAGTAAAAGAAAAGAATCTATTTGCAAGTAAGAAACTGAATTATCTCTGATGCACTAACTTAACATTCAACAGGTTAAGATTAAATAAATTTCAATTAATGTTAATTTCTCTAAGAGTTAAAAATTGCTAATTGACGATATGATATGATCTGTCTTTAACACATAAAAAGCCAGTTTTCTTGCGCTCCTATTATATTTAACATGTAGGTCTTGTATAGCACATACCTTACCATTGGATGATACCTTTTTTTTTATATAAACTTGTGTTGCACCGCTTATTTTACGTGTAGTCACGCACATGCTGCATAATGGTGACTTTTCCAAAAACTATGTACTTTTACTTTGGCCCAAATTTATGTTGTATTTTTTTGTATTTATGACCAAGTTTCCGCACATTTAATGTTCTATTAAAAAAATTTTAGAAATTAAATTTTTTTGTTGTAATTCTAATTTCCCGCAAAAAATAGGGTTGTCAAAAAGTTACAATAATGACCGTTATTTACTATTAATGTAGTGATAGTTTATGAAAATCTATATATATGCACCGTTAAGACAATATCAACCGTGTAAAGCCGTCATGTTTGAGCAATAATTGAAATTAAATTCATATGTTACTTGACCGTCACAAATAACGGCCGTCCTGGTTTAACGATCTTCAGTTACTGTACTAATTACACGCGAGGACATGTGCAGAACATTTAGATATAGCGGACTTTTGTATATAGTATTGCAGATAGCACTTAGTATAACAATATTCAAACAGCTCTCATGTTTAAACTAATTCTTAACTGATCCTGTTTGTTTTAATGGATGAATAAAATCATAATGACATAGTTTATAGTTTTAAATACTATTCAATTAATAATAATAAAAAAAAGTCGAATTATTTATTATTAGTAATGCCACTGAGAGCGGGAATTACAAGGAGCTATTATGTAAACGAGTGCGCGAAGTGACAAATCCACCTGACAGTAAAGAGATAATAACTAACAAACAAAAAATACGGCCACAAAGATCATTGAAAACAAAATCTGATGTTCACACTGCTTTCTCTTATTGCTTATAAATTAAATGGCCGATTTTCTTCCTGTTGGTGATTTTACTTTTGTCGGGAGAATAGAATCATTCGTAAACGACATGCTGTGTTCCGCAAACTGAAGACTTCAAGATCATTTCAGAACCTTTCTGCGATCGTTTATCCCTCTATTTTGCGATTTAAGTTACCTCCACGCAAACTGAGAATATATTACCTTGTCTCCCACAATTAATATGATGTAATAATAGTTGGAGACATATAGAAAAAATATGGAAGCAGGAATTTTAATGTTGCTTATACCGATGTAATTCCATATGCCAAATGTTTAGTTGAAAGTTAAGTCCGTCAGTCCAGTATCTTTTTCAGCTAAAGCTAACCTTGTTAACTACATTTGCGAAACTTCAATCACTCCAACTTGACTTACGCAAATCGCTCAGTTTTTTTCTTTTTAAATCTGGTGATATCAATGAAACCGCAAATTATAGGAAAAACTCAAGCATTGATGCAATAGCTAAATTTTTTCTGGACTCCTCCTTCTACAGCTGAAACATTCGTTGAAACATTTACCAGTAAAGACTAACTTAGTGAATACCAGTCAGAATTCCATCCTGGCTATCCAACTATTGTCAAACTGCTTGTTCTCACGTATTTAAACTTAAATTTCTCCGTAGAAAACCTAAACTTTATTGCTTTTTTTTAGTGATTTCGCGGCTGCTTTCGACCGAATTCACTATATTAAAACTATATAATTAGGGAGTGTCTAAATTTATTCACATTCTAAGAAAATATTTATTTTAACTCTGTTTCTGGAACAAGAACTTATCGCAGTAATTCTGAGTGGTTCTAAGAATATTCTGGACTTAGATAAGGTTGTTTTTTAATCCCAATCCTGTTTTCACTCTTCCTCGATAAAACAGGTGATAAAAGTATAATTAAAACGCTTATGTATGCCAATGATGTCGTGCTATTGACGAACATTGCCTCAAAGCTGCAAAGTAACATAACCTTTTAAGAGTCTGATTGCTCATTGAATTGCTAAACCAAAAATAATTATTTTCAGAAAAGGTGGTCGACCTGCTTTGTCAAAAGTAATCTGATGGAAATACCTGGGCGTTACTCTCACCTCTGGTCTCTCTTTTAAAGTTCATCTAGAACCGAAAGCTTGTGCAGCAAAATTGGCAATAAATAGAACCTGGAATGATTTTATTTTTCAAGATTTAGTCCCATTAAAGGTCAAATTATTCAATTATTCAATGCCATTTGTCGCTCCATTCAATGTGATGCTTGTCAAATTTGGGGCTTTCATTGTTATGATTTCGTAGAGAAATCCAAAGATTCGCAGTTCTTTTTTAATAAACTCTTTTCCCTACCACTGGCCCTCTAATTATATGATCTGTTTAGAGATCTCTGCAGAATTATTACTTGTTTATACATTAAACCTTCATTTTAAGTAAATTTCAAATATTGTTAATCTTCCTCAATACACGTTTCCTAGAACTGTGGCTTTTGTGGGGTCACCAATCGTAATTTTTTTTCTCTGATTTAAACAATGGACCAAATTGGCTTGAGATCATTTTTTGTAATTTTCAATTTTCTAAAGTGAATATTTTTATTTGGCAACAACAGTTTTCAGAGTTTATATCCAAGATGGGCTCTGATCATCGTGAAGGCCGTGTCCAATCTTCCTCACGTTTTCTCCTTTATAAAAGCTTGGAGAGTTTAACATGTTTAGTGTTATAAATACTGGTGGGCAGACTTTAAGAGAATTGCGAATGATTCAGATAAGAGAAGAACTGCTTCTTTTGAATTGCAATCCTTTTGTCCCTCAGATGATTGAATTCTGTTCCTTATGTAATTTTAGGACAAATGAGGACAACTTCCATTTTATGGCAGAGCTTTCTATTTTAGCGGAGATTCGCTCTTTACATTTCAGTCAGTCATTGCTAAATAAACATCGGCTTACCAGTATTTTGAATGATGGTAACAGTTCTTTTTAGTTATTAAGTATGCACGCCATGGTTGGTCTTACCGTTTAAAACAAGCAAATTATTTTAATTATTGAATATTAATTAATTTAAACGTTTAGTAAAAATTCTTACTATGAAGAAAATTTGGAACTGATGAGAGCTACAAAAAAAGAAAAGCGGTTGAGCAATTCACACTAGCTTCTTTCAATTGTATTAACAGCTCCAAGCAAAAGTGATGATCCATTGATGCTGCAACACTGTCTATAGAAAGTAGTTCGATATTCTAAGTCACTGAATGATTTTCCGTAATAAGAAGCAATCTCATTGTCATATTTATCCCGGGTTTTCACAAGGATTACTTTTCCAAAGATTTAATTGCTTATATTTAGGAAAGAAATGAATAAATTTAGCCTTTACATACCGTCATAATCCTGGCAATTTCCAGAAACAATCTGAAACAAAAATAAGAAAATTAAAATTATAAATAATTGTTAATAAATGAAAACACACCAAATAACTCAAAAAACCTATTCTATAATGTTGCACTCCAGGTTTCTTTTCTTCAAATTTGGAATTCTAGCGTCGTTTCTAATGAACTCGTATATTAAATATTACATAAATGATAGAATCATACATTGAATTGAAGTAGTACTTTAAAGGAAAGCTTAATGTTACTATTCCCCCAGGGCCCCCAAAATATGATAGTTATTTATGTATGGATGTAGATTTTTGAGGAATTTACCAAATTCCTCAAAAATCTACATCCATTGTAAACTTATTGGTCAAAATTTTAATGTTATTTATGTATGTTGATAGTATACGAAGTTTAAAGATGTAATTTTTGAGAAAATCGCGAAAAACTAAAAAAAAAATTCACTTAAGTCGTACTTCCATATTTTGTATGAAAGCTTCGTTTCAGATGTGATGGTAGTAGCTTTTTGAGATATTTTGTTCACATTTGTTGAAGGAGTACACTTTTTCAATTGATTCAACAGGAATATTTTGCAGTCAAAACAGATTGTACGCGTCCTAGCTGATTAGAGTGGAGTTCGGATTAATCGCACGTCCGTCAGAAACTAGCTCAAAATGAATGACGACCTCGTAGATCCACCACACATATAGCGTCACTTTTTCCTCTTCGATGGACACTAAAGCTGGTTAGCCTGATCTAATCCACTGTCTTGGTTGTTTGATGTCCAATTACACCCACTTTTCATCGCAAGTAATAATTCGTTTGATGAAAATCATTCGGGTTTTGAAGAACGGTTTTACAGATTTCGATTCAGCGTAAATTGATGTGGATGTTTCGGTACCTGCTAGAAACTGTGGAGGTTGCTCATAGGTAGCAGTTTATGGTTGAATGAATACGCCTAATTCACCTGAATTACTGGTGCTGATGCCGCCAGAAGTGCTGAATCTAAAGGTGGCTACAGACTATGCATGTATTCGCTATTCGTGATGCGTGAATCGCGGGCAGTTCACGAATAGTGTGGAGGGTCTTGTTTGTTAAAAATCGATTCGTAAACAACATGATTCCTGTGTGCACAGTAATTCGTTCTAAAGAGCGGTAAATTGACGAATATCAAAGGCTGCGCATCAGCATGAACCGCTGATTCGCCAAAGTTCGGGCTGTGTTCGCAGTTAATTCGTCCATTCGTAGTGCGCGCTAGTTTGTTCGAGGGGCTTATGTTTACATTTAATTCCGCGTTCTTTTTTTTTAAGGATAATTAATAACGATGGCCCAAGAAGATAACAGGCAAGAATACGAGTGGTCTGATGTACGGTTCTTCATATAGAACTGACTCCAGAGAATGAATCGTATTAACTTGATAATTACCTGTCTCTATTTTTGAATAGTGATACACTCCACCATCTCTTTCCGTTTGTTTAAAAACTTCTTCATTTTTTGCGCCATGATTATAAAAACAGCACTAGCTATTGCCAGATCATGTCACTCTCCACATTTTCAGAGTAGAAATGTACATACAATTAAAAAATAATATACATGTACCTACTGAAATAATTAATATATAGGCTTTGCTCGTGCTCACAAATTTCTGTGAACTAATTTGAAACTGCGAACGAACATGGATAAATCACGCATACGAATCTTGAACAAACGCATAGTCTGTATGGTCTGTTTGCGAATTACTACGAACTGGACGAATCAGGCATCGCGCATCACGAATCGCGAATACATGCATAGTCTGTAGCCTACTTAAGGAGAGAGGACGTCCTGGATGAAGCTTATTCTCCAGGCTCATGTCACACTCTTTAAATTTTTTTAACCATGATCTGTACAGGGCCTTCCCTCTCTACTTCATTAATTTCGAAAGCGGCCTCGAAAAATGAATCTAATGTTGTTGCATTTATGAGGTTACGGTTGCATTGCTTAAAACATTTAATCTAAGTGCAGTAAATAAATTGATAAGAGAGTTTATGTTTACATAATTTTTTGCGAATATACGAGGGTCATTCAGAAAAAAGACAAATGGAAACAGTTTTGTTAACGGCAGAATTCCCCGCCTAATTTTTCAGTAATTTCAAGTATTGATTTCGAATTGTGTATGGCCCGAGCGTTGTCCTCTAGTAAGGATGTTTCTTCTTCTATGCAAATCACATCGCAGACATTTTTCTTCTATTTTAACTTTATGAATGCGAGTAACAATGCGAGATGCAAGGATGAGATTGAAACTTCGATTGAACAGATTCCAAATCAGACACTTTGTTTCATCAATTTTTGAACTGATCAAGCCACTTGAAGAAGTTCACACGATTCATATGTATTTCTTAAGCATTCGGAGTAAATTTCAAATGGCCCCACTTTCTCCAAAACCAGAAATCTTATTACTGAACGCTGTTCTTCTAAAGATAGTTGTTTTCTAGAGGTCTTTCCAGATTTGATCGAGTAAGAGAGGTTACGTGTACTGAAAAAATTTATTGTTACTCTTCTATAGAATGAATTTTGATTAGAAAAGAAATAAAATTAAAGTCTTTGTAAGTCAATGGTTTGGTATACATTGATGTTTCGCCCATATTGTAATAGTCTTCTTCAAATATAATTGATTATATAGGTGTGACATACTTCATTCAATCCGATGGCCTAGTGTTTTGCAAGTTAGTAATTGCGGAAGCTTGAAAGATCACAGTGAAAGATGTCACTAATTATTTTTAAATACGAACATCAACCAATGCGAGCTCATATGACGAAGTTGAAACCTCTTATACATTTATTATAACCTCCTGTAATAATATTTGAATGTAATACTGTTATTCGTAGATTAACTGAACTAATTATTTAGTTAGGGCTTTAGTTCGAATTTTAGAATGGATTTTGAATTTTTTGTGCAGATTAATATCATTGTAGGGGCAATATCAGTGTGGTGAAGCAGTTGCTAAACATTTCTATTCAAAATATCTGATCAGCAGTTGGACGTGCAGCTTGTGGAAAAAAATCTAATGTGTAAGATTCACCCAACTTTTCTTATTGCAGTCAAGCCAAATTTACAATTCCAGTCAACTAATTTTCTTCAAACTTGGCATTTTTAGAACATATACATAATACTCTTTAATGTCCTATATATGTACGTGGTAGTACACACTACATTGAATTAGCTTACTTTAAAGATACGTCTAATCTATTAAGTCTTTAGAGAGAAATTCGTCACATCTCCACCACTTACAAGTTAATTTTCTTACAAAAAGTTTCCAATGAAAATCTAAGGGCTATAAATGTATTGTTAGTTTACAAGATTAAAGTCCTGTTTATGTTTGATAGAATATGTATAGAAATACCTATAAATTTAAAGAAAATGTTTGGAGATATTTCGAAGAAATCGCCAGAAAAAAAAATGAAACAACCACACATACAGTAAGGTCGCACTTGCTTTTGTTAGAAAACTTTATCCTGCATGTCCTGATAATTTGTTAACGGAACGCCATGTTTTAGCTTCCTACGGTTATTCGTTTTTAAATTATGCGATCGCAGTACTTTCTCTCAGCAGTAAGGGAAAATAATACTTTGCTTTTTTTTTGTGTTATAAAAAAAAACTGAACCTGACCTAGTAGAAATAAAAAAAATTATCACTATTTTCAAATGAGGGATGCTTTATGCGGGCAAGTTCTAAAAATAATGGAAAGGAAATTGCAATAATTAATAAATATATCAAAAAAAGGAGTCATTGTATTTGACAACTGATTAACATGATTAAATAAATTTCTTTTTATGAGCAGTTTGATAGAGAACATTACAAAATTATTAAAAAAGAATAAAAAGAGAGAGAGAGAAAAAAAGCGACCTGTTAAAGAATAAAGTTACGACAAGAAGCGGTAAATACTAACAGTTATTATAAATAATGATTATTACCTCTTTAATCTGTCTACCTCTTACACCACCTATCGTCTATAGTATATAACATCGTAACATACTCTTTTGCCGACCTAATTTTTATACTTTCTCTTACTATTACAAGAGGAAGTACTTAACAACATGCTATTGGTACGTATATTTGTATAAACAAAAAAAATAAAAATTACAGAAAACTCAACCTGTTTTGTTTTTAAATTTCACTTGCCTAAACTTCTTTGGTCATTGGGGCAGGGAGCCTTCTCAGTGCATTGCTGGCTTCCGGACAGTGAGTTGTAGAGGCTCCTAGAAAGAGAAAATCTAAGGACTGCCTGCGTTGTAGTTCAGCGCACTACCATTGAGCTAACCATTTTCTTTGATAACCATTAATATACCACCAGTTTTGGAAAAAATCCATAAAACAGGAAGAGCGATCTTATTGACTGATTTTTTCCAGTTTTTCGCGATTTTCTTTGAACTTGGTATAACCTACCAAGGTATAACCTATAGAACTTTTATATCAAACATTATTCTGTAAAAAATTATTTGAGTGGTTCTGGGTAATTTAGGCATTAGGCTTCTCTTTGTGATGCCATACAACCGAAGTATCAACTGGTGGTAGATAAGGGAACTAAACATTTAGTAAAAATTTCGAGTTTAAGAAACAATTGCGATAATTGCAAGCCTTTGAAATTGATGTACCAAAAAAAAAAGAAGTCGAATAAAAAACAACGCCAACCTTTACATTATCCCAAAGCCATTCTGGATCTTATAGCTACCCCTAAAGTTCGGGACCTTACTACTGCATAGCCAATGCCCGCCCGGACAATGTTCTCTCATTACAGAAAACATTACCTTTCACCAGTCAGTGAGCCTTCAAGAGTGAGAATCCTAAGGACAGTACTGGTGGATTCTATCCTTGGGACCTTCACGTTGCAAGTCCAATGTGCTACTACTACTGATCTAATCTAACCCCTAAATAATTCCTTAATTGAAGCAAAGTGAAGGTAACTACCAGGTTTTGAAGTTAGAATTAGTTATCAAACATAAAAATAGCTATTTTCAGTTTAAAAAAAGTTAAAAATATTTTTACTTTTTGCAGATTCAAAAGTACATAAATGAAAAAATTTCATATAAATGAATAACTTAAAGAACGCTGAGAAAAAACAGTTATATATAAATAATAATAATAATTATACGTATAAATAACATAAAGTTGGATTATATATTGATATTATATTATTTAATATGTTAAATAGAATTATCTTAATGGCTTAAGTTTCACATTGAGAAAATCCAAAAAAGAATCGTTAATAAGCCTGGCTTAGATAAACTGGTGAGTATATTATTTTTCATTAATTCATCAACATCAACAAAAATGTTTGTATTCTTTATGGAAAAAGGCATTTGTAAAAAAACAAAGTCCTGATAAGCCTAAAAACCAGCAAAATAAGAACTAGTTAAAAATAAAAATATATATTACAATCTTTTGAATAGCCTAAATCCTTAATAGAAAAAACACCGAAATAAATAGAGAACTTTTATGGCTTTTTATAAAACTATAAACAAAAGGTTTAATAAGATAACCATTCGAATAAAGTAATCTAATTGAAATAATTGTTCATTAAACTTAAACAATGCATTAAATAATAATAAACAAATAATTATATCATAAAAGTTTAGATTGGGGCAGATAGGAAATTATTAACAGCCTATAAAGTATAAATTTCGAAAATAATAAGCATCAAAAATAGAAAAATGTCTATAACTTACGATAGCTACAAGGAGATAGAGGTGCTTCATGGTTGCTGTAAGTTGGCTATGACGAACACAAACTAACTGAAATGTGAATGTAGACTGGAACCAAGTCTGGAACAATCGGCCGGTACTACTCCCGCCCTTCTTCGCTAACCCGTACTGTCACATCTCTCTGCACTGTAAACATTTCCTGGAGAAGGGAGGAAGAAATCTTGAAATGCATACTTATTATTAATTATTGACCTTTAAAAAATTGACCATCCTAATTTCTGTTTAAATCATAATTAAATATTTAAAAAAAAAGAAGAAGAAAAATGGTCTTTAAATTTATTGTTACAATTTACAAAAAAAATGACCTATCGAAGCTGTGAAAATTGAATAGCATGTTTAAATGATTTAATACAATGTGCGGAAAGATCTAGGATTTAAGTGGAGATGTATTGCTTATTCATCAGCAACTTCTTCACTATTTTGTATATTAATTTATCCTACTTATCTATTTCTCATTTACTTTTTGGTTTATTAATTTTTCATTGCAATGTATGAACAAAATAAGATGAATCAGATTTTCGAAATGGAGATCACACAGAGTCACAATTTTTGGTCTTTTGGACAATGTTTTACTTATTATATCATCTGTTATCGATATGATTTGGATAAAAATAATCTGTACACACAGATTTAAGTGATAAATTTTCTTCAAACTTATTATTTTTTATAAAATGTTTGTTTGTCATCAATTTCATAACGATTGGAGAATCTAAACTTAAGAAAGTAACTTTTTTTTTTCTTTTTTTTTTTTGAGGAAATTTACTGAATGTTATTTTTTCAGCTTTTCTAATTTTCTCAAAAACGGCTCCGACGATTTTCTATTAACCACCGTATACTATCTACTCCTATCACTTTTATTTGCAACATTTCCCCGGGAAAATTAATTTCTTAGGGGTTCTGGGGGAAACAGAAAAGCTATGCTTTCTTCTGAAGTACCATTTTAGTATAAAATATATTATAGTAGCTACACAATATTAATTTACATTGGAAACATTGCTAGAATTTCAAATTTGAAAAAATCGGTTAACCGTAAGAGAGCTTTTAATATATTATAGGTTTTTGCTTTTTGGAATTTTTTCGGAATGATTTCTTTTATGCTTGTGCGGAATTTATGGCGTTTATTTCAAATGTTATTTGAAAGTGGGTGTGATAATATGTAATGATCACTTCTCTACATGCCAAGATTAGTAGGTTGGTACTTGTCCTCCTACCAACTCCTCTATATTTATGCTAGAACAGAAATGTAAAATTTGAGTTTAATGAAAATTTAAATATATTTGAGTTTATATTTAAATTTATTAAAAGGATTAAGAGAAAGTCGTGTGAACGTTTTACACCAGATTATTTAAAATTATTTTATCTGTCTCATCTCCATAGGGAGATATGGACAAGCGCTTCTTCAGGAATTTTGGTCTCCTAACAGTAACAAAATGAATGTCTTTTATATCTAGGCAGAGGTTGTTGATGTGATACCTACTTGGGTTTAGTGCACCCACAGGCAACTAAATCATTATAGCTCACCATAAACACAAAATCACCCACATACACACTTAACAAGTGCACATTACCTTCTATGTACAAACATTAACACCCAAGAACAACAAAAGATCTAGGTCACAGTACATTTGGCTTTATAACCATTTCTACGCATCTAACGTCGTAGTTGTTTCTTATCAAATTTCTTAATCAAAGAAAGACTATTTTATACGTACAACATGATACGCTAAATCTTTTTAACTCTAATTTTTCACCCTGAACGCCAATGTATTCATCTTCCTGAAATTGTTAAATTTTTTATTTACTTTACAATTTCATTTACTTGTTTTTTTTTTTTTGTGATATCTTCAAATTTTTTAAACAGAACACTTTCGCCATTATTACATTTCAAGAATGTGAATGACTTAATTTCCATAATATGATGCATGTTAATTGCAATCTCTTAAAAAGAAAGTTCCATAATTCCATAACTTTTTATTTTCACGTTTTTATATATTATATACACGTGTAAATATATATATATACAAATGAATCTTTGATTTATTTAAACATGACGTTTAATGAGTTCACTTGTAAACTCGGATATTTATGAATATATTTCCATATCGTAATAATTGATGTAGAAAATTCATTACACAATATAACTTCCATCTGCTGCTGATCTTTTATTTACATTCTCTTACTGCAGCTAGTAACAGGAGGTATTTTTTGCTTAATATTTTGTCCCTTAAATGTTAAATATGTATAAATAGTTGTCTGAATTCAAGATGTAGGACGACACTCTTAGATTAAAATGAGATGTAATAAAATAAAAGGAGTAAGAGAAACTTGGAAAATAACTTATCTACAAAAGTTAGCAAAGAGAGCTAGAGGGCAGGGACAGAAGACAGTCAAATATAATAGTGAGCTGTTGAAACTGCCGGAATATGAAGAGAGAGATTCAAGGAGAGAGTGCACCAGTGTCTGCATGAGAAAAGTGGCGTCAGCCGAGGGGTTATAAACTATGATTGGGATGCGATTAAGATGTCTATAAAGAATATCGCCGATGAAGACCTGGGTGTAAGACATAGTGGTAGAAGAAATGATTGGTTCGACGAAGAATGTGAAAGAGCCCTGAAAGATAGGAATGAAGCTAGAATAAAGGTGTTAAAGAGGAACACGAGACAGGCTAGAGAAGAATATAAAACCAAAAGCAAGGTAGCTAGAGGTATTTGTAGAAAGAAAAAAAGGGCATTGGAAAAAGAAAAGCTGGATGATCTGCAAATACAATTTGATTCTAAACAAACTATGAAGTTATTTGAATCGAGGCGTGCGAGATTTTTAGGTCGGGTTTCTGCCAAGGACAAATTGTTGTAAGGATAGAGAGGGGAATTTTGGTTGGGGGGACAGAGAAGATAGTGGAAGCATGGAAGAAACATTTCGAGGATCTTTTGAATAGCAGTGACCATGCAGAGGGACAAATAAGAGTAGCAGCAGGATTAGGAGAGGCTGATCACGATGAACTGGAACCTCCAGCTATGGAAGAATTTCTACAAGTGATAAAAATCACTCAAAAATAATAAATCCCCAGGCTGTGGCAGCATCGATGCGGAAATGCTCAAATATGGAAGTGAAGATCTTCAGAAGCAAATATCTTTGCTGGGTACAGCGTACAAAATATTCGCCATATTCTTAAATCAAAAGCTCCAACACTAGTCAGAAAACTCGCTTGGAGAGCATCAGTGTGGATTTAGGCAGAATAGATTGACCCCCGACCATATTTTTTCCCTCAGGCAGATGCTTGAAAAGACCAAGGAATTTGATATGAACTTCACCATCTTTTTATTGATTTCAGGCAGGCTTACGATGGTATTAGGAACTAGTGAAGGCCCATCTGTCTATCCTGTACTATCTGATTAAATTTTCTTAAATCTTGCTCTGTTAGCTTAATACATAATTAATTTTTTACCTTCAGTTTAAAAGTCAGTGCGCAAATTTCAAATGTATGTTCAATCTGATTAAGATAGGAAGGTTTACTAGGTTATTTAAGTTGTTATAAACCTTCATGTAAGATAATAGGTTTAGAAATGGAGCATAAAGTAGAATTTTTGCCTACTTACTTTCTGAAATAATCTTTTATTATTATTATTATTGCATAAAAAATCGCTTCCTCTCTAATCTAAATAACAACAATCCATCGCTTTCCTATTTTGTAGTACGAACCTGTCCATTTGTAGCGGTGGTCAATTATTATTTTCACAAACACTACCCATTTTCGTGTTTTTACTAATTGTATCATTAATTTAAAAAAAATTTATATCTTTTGAATAATTTAATATTAATTTCTTTGTTATTGTAGAATTTAATATTATAGGGATTTTTTGCTAAATCTCGCTAATTCATTTTTAACTGAAAAAACAAATTATATGAAATGAGGTCATTTTTGAGTTAAATTATACTCGCAATTACAAAAAAAAAAAATGCTTCTTAATGAAACAAAATAATATTACTATATTAAATATATTCTCTTAACGGTCCGGACACAACAGTTTAACAAGATATATTTCTAAAAATTATGACTAATAAATAATTTGTTACATATTTTATAAAATTATATAAATTTGTTAATTATTTTATTAATTAGTTTATGAATTATTCAAAATAAACTTCGTCTATTTACCGATTCAGAACGAACTAACGGGAGTGGTTTAATAAAATAAACCAATCATTAATGATTGGATAAATTCATTCATTATACTTGACAGAAAAATAGGTGATGCGTATTTTTATTTAAGCTTTCCTATTTACCACCTTTAATTAAAGGAAAAAAAAATCTGGTGTGAAACACTCACACGTTTTCTCCTACAGAGAAATGGCAAATTATCTTCTTCACACTTATAATTCTTATTAGTGTTTAAAAACCGTCGGCATTTTTTTATGGAAAAAATCACAAAAAAACTGGAAAATCTATTCAGTAAAATCGCACTTCCGGTCAACCGATTTTAACAACATATTTAATTCTAATTAATAATTTTTGGTGATAGAATTGTGTAATAAACTGAACTAGCTTTTTAGAGGAAACCTTCATCCCCCCTCTCTCTCTCAAAAGTTCCTTAATTGAATTTTTTTCAGAAAAAATGTTACAAATAAAAGTTGTAGCTCTTTAATCGTTGGAGCTGTTTTTGAGAAAATTGCTTTTGAAAAAAAAATCATTCAATAAAGTGAACTTCCGGTTGATGGATTTTGCCCGAAATCTTCGTGTCTGATGCGGTGATAGTATCTAAACGGAACTTACTGCATCTTTTCTTTTCTATTCACACACAGACACATACACTCACATTCAGACGATTTTCTAAAATCCACTTTTTTTAGACTCAAGGGTATCTCAAAATGTGTATTTCCGGTGAAAACTCAATTTCGAATATCTACTTACGATCGCAATACTTCTTACCAATTGAAAGAGAAAGTAAAAAATTATTTTAATTTCTATTACTGTACATTGAAATAATTTAAACCCAATAAATTTATCTTTCCAAATGAATAAAAGTGTTTTAATGAGAAATGTTAATAAGTGCATGGTGATAACAATATATTTTATTGTTTCACTCTTTAATATAGTGAAAGTATTTGGACAATTACATTAGTTTCAATAAATTCATGAATATATTAATGGAATTGTGTGCTATCATAATCAATTGGTATGGAAAATAAATTCTTTTATATGTAAAAGGAAGATTTCAGACAAAGTTTTTATCTAATTATAATTTTGTAGATTAAAATATGTCGAGCAATAAGTAAAAATATTTGATGGAGGAAATCTGATTTAGCATTTTTTATTTGTATTTTATTTTTATAGTACAGAGTTGGAACTTCTTTCGCGAATAGATTTATGCATTTTAATCTATACACTATGTGGATCTTGTTTCTATTGGCGATTGCTCATTTCTTCCAACTGTAATAATGAATTCGGTAAAGAAACAAAAACACTATACCTATTGATTCTATATACATTAATACTGATATAATAAAATAAAATAATGTAATTACTTCATTACAATATAAAGGTATGGAATATTTTATACTTGAAAATGAACCATACTTTTGTAATACTTAAAATTAAATTTATTCCAAAAGAACAACAACGTTATAGCAACAATATCAAAAAATAAAAGAAAGTAGATCGTTATGGCAAAACTTTATATACTCATGGTAGTAGAATATAGTATGTCACCCAATTCATGTTGAACAAAGATAGGTGGTATATAGGAAAGTGAAATTTGAGATCGATTCAATGACATACATGCATGACCGGCTAATACCTATATTCAGAACGTGATTATGAGAGATTGTAGTATTATGTGGGTATGATTTTATTTTCTTATCAAGGAAGGAATGAAACGAAAATAAAAACAGCCAAAAAAAAAAATAATGGTGTGAAACACTCATACGACTTTCTCTTATTGCAAATAATACGCTGAAAAATAGACAAATTTCTTTTAAACTCGAAATTTTTACTCATTCCTCCTGTAAAAAATACATGATTTGGTGAGGTAGAGTATCTAATCAAATGGGAAGAGACTAAGGTAAAACTAAAAGTATACCAATATAAAAAAACATTTAATTCGTCTACCTCTTCTTGAGGTTTCTGAAGAAGGTGTCCGAAATATCGAGAAAACTAAACTGTGAAAGCTGAAAAGTTTTTACTTTGGCCTCTGCCAAACATCATTTTGCTTATTATTTAAAAAATACTAACCATCCAAATATTTTTCGTGATAACATGGTGATACCGATTTCGGGCGTTCGCCTATCATCAAGATGTTTTGTCAAACCAGTGTGATAACATGGACTTGCAAAGAGCAAATTTAATTAATACACTCGAAACCATGAAAAGAAGCAGGGTATCATGGAAAATATCTCTGATGATTCCAGTTCTGTGCACCCAATCATAACAAAAATCCAAACAACATTTGGCCGCCTCAGAATTACTATCCCTAGCTAAAAACATATCCTGCCAGCTAATATAGATTATCATCTTGATAATACAAGTATTATTTTATTAATCAAACTCTTTGTTTAGCAACATTGCTGGTATATTTAAATCAATACACAAATAACTTTGAATAACCTTTAGTAACACTGATCACATGTAACCTCACAGATTCCTCAGAATCCTTAAAGTAATTTTTACCAAAAAAATATTTCAATAAAACAATACGTTTAAAACTGGGAAAT
>JAAEAF010000390.1:0-71765 GCA_011037195.1 Triatoma infestans
AAAATAATGATTTAGCCGCAACCGAAAAATGTACAATCCCAGTTTACCAGTCTTGTAATTGTTTACCAGTCCCCTGTAAAATGTACAGGGATTGTACATTTTTCGGTTGCGGCTAAATCATTATTTTGCGTACCTTACCAAAAAATAAAAATAACAACCCAGTATGTATACCATACAAAGTCGAGTTGTCAGATGTAAAATTGGAGAATCAGCTGAAAAAAATTGCAAGAATTATTTAAACCGACTAAAAGAGGAAGATTACTACCTAATGGATTTGGATATAACACAGGACTTTGCTGGAATATTTAATAAAACAGAAATGGGTAGTTATTTAACCAATAACTTTAACTTTTGCTACCAAGGAGAGTATAAGAACGAGTGTAATGTAATTTGTGGATAGCGATAAAACAGTTGTGTAAGAACTGTTTAACTTGGTTAACTTCTAACGCAACAGTTAAAATATGCAATAAGTTTATTTGTCAAAATAACAAGTCAGGGGGTTAATAAGAAAATCGGCAATTATATTACAGATTTTGTAAATTGTTCGGATACAAGATTAAAAGAAACATTTTCGTCTACTTCTACCGAAGAACATGGTGTTACAAGACTAGAAGCTACAATTTATAACTACTGTATTGGAAAATTATTACAAAGCAACCGACGATATGTACAACCCTCTGGAAGACTGTTTATCCCTATTGGAAAGTAATAAACGTTATTTCCGTCAAGCTCCAATGTATTCTGTTTTTTTTGCAAAAGATGTGGACAAGGCTAACAGACACTTTACAGAACAGTTGTTGCCTTGTATTTAATAATTTGTTACAGTATGTATATTGGGCGAATAAGAACACACGAAAGTTGACTGGTATACAGTTAAACTACCGGAAAATACCAAGAACAGAGAAAAAAAAAAAATGATAAATTATGTTGTTTCGACATTTCGTTTTAACTCTCTACCAATTAATTATATATTATATTGTAGTGTGTAAACAAAGATATTGTACAGATTGCGCAAAAATGTTACATTAAAAACGTTGGGGAAACGTATTTCTCAAAAACTGGAACACTTTTTTCTACCATACCAGGAAGTGTAGGTAGATATCGAAAAGACAGGATTGGTCTCTACCAATAATGTAATTTTTTTTCATGTCTTAACGGAAGAGAGCTAACATAACCAACACGCTATTGCCATATACAGTAAAAGAAATAGAACTCCCACCTCTAATGTATGTACCATCTGCAAAGAAACGACCCTTAGTTGTGCAAAAATGTTACATTAAATGCGTATTTCTCAAAACACTGGAACACTGTTTTATACCATACCATAGATATCGAAAAGACAGGATCGGTACCATGTCTTACGGAAGAGAGCCGGTAGGTATTGCCATATACAGTAAAAGAAATAGAACTCCCATGTATGGGTAAAGAAACGACACTTAGAACTAGGTGGATTTAAAAAGAAGGAAGATAGACTATATACAGAAAAAACTACAGAAAGAGGAATACAAGCAACTGGTGTAAAACGAGTTGACAGAATTTAAAAATATTAAACACATTGCAAAACTTTGGACACAACTGGTGTTTCCCGTAAACAACAAAAGAACTTTTATATATGCAGAAAAAGAAGAGTGCAAGAACTAAAACGGTACCACAAACAAAAAAAATAGTGCCTATTGTAATAAAGAAAATGGTTACATTATAATACCGAAAAATGGGTTGGATATAATTTCCTCACCTACCGAGAGAAACCATTTTTAACATTTACTGGTGTAACAAGTTACAATGGACACCCGTTTGCCAAATAAGAGAAGATGGAATTTTGCACAGGAAAAATATACAAGGTACCGCTTTCAACACAACAGGAGAACGATAAAGAAATAAGAGGTCGTGTTAAAGTTTCTGAGTGCAACCGGTTAGAAGCAGTAATTTTGGTAGGCCTTAAAATAGTTCCTTATAGAAATAGACATTGCTGGTTAGTAAGAGAAATGCAAGACTTAGCTTTAGATTTTGACTATAAATTTTGACAATTTAGATAAGTTAAAACATACTCTGCCAGTAGACATAAAAAGATTTGTGTTGTGTGTGTGTGGGTGTGTGTGTGTGGGTGTGTGTAAATTATGTATACCATTACCAAGATTATAGTATAAGGTATGGATTTTGTAATTAAACAAAATATTATTTTTGTGTTATTTATAATAGAAGCGTACACATCTATGTATTATGAGAGAAAAATAATAGAGAAAACGGTGATCAATTTTTACTTTTAATGGTTGCAATTATTTCCTTTCTTTTGTATTGCAAAAATAGAAAAAACATGTATTTTTTTTTTATTTCTGTCAATTATTCACTTAACAGCATGTAGTGCGCGCGTGCGCGTATGTGTGTGTGTGTGTGTGTGCCAGGGCTCGTAAGAAGGTGTAGGAATGCGATCTGACTAAGCAAAAATACTTCTGTGTTATAATTTCCGTCTAATAAAAACAAGTTAAAACATTAAACAGAACTAATAATGATTTTTTTTTTTTTTGGGAATATTTTGACTAATTTCTTCCAAATGACTATAGAATATATTTATATTTCTAATCGGTACCAATTACAACAAGTTTGGGGACCAGACACTTGTATGTTTGCAGTATTTTTTGTTTGTTTAAAACTGTTATTGCAATGCACAATAATTGCCAAGCGATAACTTAAGACTGTTTTAGGGCAATATACTGTATTATATTCTGTGTATATCTGTGTTGTACTTGGACTAATAGAAGTTAGTGTTGGTAGAAATGTCTAAATTCCAAACAGAAGATTTCGAATTTGGATATAATGCAATCATTTCCCATTTCCTATACTATGCAAACATTGGTTTAACTTGTTCCAATATTCTTCGATTAAAAAGTAACATATTTTTTAGTGCATAATATCAGTATGCCTGTTTAACAATTTAAGACAGTAGAAAAAGTTGTAGGGATACATGTTTAGAAAGGTTGAGGAAAGAACTTGGAAATTACTAGCAAAACTGTTATTGCAATGCACAATAATTGCCAAGCGATAACTTAAGACTGTTTTAGGGCAATATACTGTATTATATTCTGTGTATATCTGTGTTGTACTTGGACTAATAGACGTTAGTGTTGGAAACAGAAGATTTCGAATTTGGATATAATGCAATCATTTCCCATTTCCTATACTATGCAAACATTGGTTTAACTTGTTCCTATATTCTTCGATTAAAAAGTAACATATTGTTTAGGGAATAATTTCCTATGCCTGTTTAAGAATGTAAGACAGTAGAACAAGTTGTTTACATGTTTAAAAAGGTTGAGGAAAGCTGATTCCAATCCACAATAATTACCATGCGATAACTTAAGACTGTTTTTAGTGCAATATATGTTATATTCTATTGTATCTCTGTGTTTTTCTTGGTTGTTCTTGGACTAATAGACGTTAGACAATGGGTACAAAACAAAGATTTCGAACTTGGATATAATTTCCCCAGATTAGAAACTTATTTCTTAGCTGTTACATGTTTAGAAAGGTTGAGGAAAGAACTTGGAAATTACTAGCAAAACTGTTATTGCAATCCACAATAAATGCCATGCGATAACTTAAGAATGTTTTAGTGCAATATATGTTTATATTCTATTGTATATCTGTGTTTTTCTTGGACTAATAGACATTAGACAATGGCTACAAAACAGAAGATTTCGAACTCGGATATAATTTCCCCAGATTAGAAACTTATTTCTTAGTTGTTACATATTTAGAAAGGTTGAGGAGAGAACTTGGAAATTACTAGCAAAACTGTTATTGCAATCCACAATAATTGCCATGCGATAACTTAAGAATGTTTTAGTGCAATATATGTTTATATTCTATTGTATATCTGTGTGTTTTTCTTGGACTACTAGACATTAGACAATGGCTACAAAACAGAAGATTTCGAATTTGGATATAATGCAATCATTTCCCCAGATTAGAAACTTATAATGGTTTAACTTGTTCCAATATTCTCTTATTAAAAAGTAACATGTTTTTTAGCGCATAATATCCTATGCCTGTTGAAGAATGTAAGATGGCAGAAGAAGTTGTTACATATTTAGAAAGGTTGAGGAAGAACTTGGAAATTACTAGCAAAACTGTTATTCCAATTCACAATACGATAACTTACGAATGTTTTAGTGCAATATATTCTTTTGTATATCTTAGTTTTTCTTGGTTATTCGACAGATTTAATTGTAGTCCAACTTTGCTTTGTGCAGTGATTTTACATTTTGACCTGACCAAAGACATTTAACACAATACATTCTCTACTGTCTAATCATTCGTCATCTGCACATCCATAACTCTAGGAGCGAATATCAATCTGTTACTCACTAAGGAAGTTACTTCTATCTAGGTATGGTATAAATCCCATTAATTTATTAAATTCTCTATTGGAATTATATATGTAAATTGAATACTTATTAGATTACAAAAATAGAGAATAATTCATTTACCAGTTAAATTGGAAACTGATCACTATTTTGGGGGGAGTTAAGTACGTAAATTGAGTGCTTCTTAGATTGCAAAAATGTAGGGGTATTTTGTACCTAAATTGAGATAAAAAGACTACTGGTTCCACTAAGTTTTCCTTTCTTTAAGTAATTTGTTTAATTGTACAAAAAATTAATTCGATAGAAGATTTTTTTTTTTTTTTTTTTTGGAAATTACATTATCTGTGTAGGATCAGCTTTCCACTGTGGTGGAATTAGACTTACTCCTGTAAAAAGACTACAGAAAAATACTACTGTAGTAAGATATTACTGCGAAACTCCGCAAACTATCTCTAGAGAAAAATTACTTTTGCTCAAATAAGAAGTGTTTAAACATGTATAACATATAAATTCCAGTTAAATTACTAGTTTTAATAAATGCGTATATACCGCAATTCTTGCTTTTATTTCTTACATGTTAAGCTCTAAGATACGCACTTTCGACTTTTACAATTTAACTGCAAACTTACAGTAGTTATCTCTAGAGAAAATTACTTTTGCTCTAATTAATAAAAAGTGTTTAAAAATATATAAGTTCCATTTAAATTACTAGTTTTTATATGTACGCATAAATCGCTATTCTTACTTTTATTTCTTACATGTCAATTTGTAAGATAGGCACTGTCTACATTTCTAACCGAAAACTTACATCTCTTCTTTGCAAGAATTGACGGAAATATGTGTGTAAATTGAGTACGTTTTAGATTAGAAAAGTGATTAAATATGTGGAATTTGATACGTAAATTGAGATACAACAGTTATTAAATCTCTGGTTAAACACTAGCTTTTTTTTTTTCCCCTTTCTTTAATTGCATAAACAATTAGTTCGACAAAACATATTATTAAATATTTCGTCGTACATTGCGTTAGATAACAGATCCAACGACTTTAAGCAGTACCAAAAAGAAAACGATATATTAGATTCTATAAATATAGTTGATCGATAAACAAAACAAAAAATTATCTTAAAAGGAAAGTGGAGATTTAACTCATAGTGGAGTCCTTTGTAATTAAGTGTTAATCGGTCATCGGCAGAGACAACATGGGCTCGCACAAAGTGTTAAGTGTTTCTCAGCTCTATGGAAGAAAAGTAAAACCTACTAACGAACGATTTGGACTGTGGTTATTATATTATATTAGAAAACTTGGACAACTTAATTACAAATGATTGTATATTGTGTATGTGTTTAAAAAAAAAAAAAAAATAAGGACTGTTCGGTTATTATCGGCTCTGTAGTTCGGCTGCCCTCGGTGTGTTTTGTATAATAGGCTAAATAGATTTTTCTTAAAGAAGGAAGGAAAATGGAGATTAACTTGTAAATTGCTTACCAAAAACCTTACACAGTTAAGTGACTCATAAATCAATATACTGTATTAAATGTCAATATACTTGATTGATAAAAGTAGATAAGTATGGTGTATAAGAAGGAACCATAGATTAAGTTTTAGTTTATTGTTTACCAAAAAAAAACTCATCTGTTTACCAAAAAAACTAAGTATCTGTCTAGTGATTAAATATGCGGAATTTGGTATGTAAATTGAGATACACCAGTTATTAAATCACTAGTTTTTTCCTTTCTTTAATTGCATAAACAATTAGTTCGATAAAACATATTATTAACTTAAAAATCAATAATAATCAATATATACTGGGAAGCGATCGATATATAATTGATCGATAAATAGATTTATCTTAAATACGCTTTCTAAATTTTTAAAAATGTTTTACCCAAAAAAAACTTACAGAAGTGACTGCCTCATACAAAATCGATAATAATCAATACACTGGATTCAATATGTGTTATCAATATATATTTGATGGAATAATTTTTTTTGTGTGTTTATTTCATAAGAATTTAAAATGTGCTAAAAATCTTAGGGCATTCAATTGCATCGTCAAAGTACAGATCTAACGAAAAAAAAAAAACTTACAGAATTTATTAAGTGAGTGACTCATAAAATCGATAATAATCATATACTGGATTCGATAGGTGTTATCAATATACTTATCGATAAATAGATTTTTATCTTAAAGAATAAGACTTTTGTACGAATGGAAAAATAATTTTAATTAGAAATTATATTGCAAACATTGTGCATACATAGAGGTTAATGAACTTTTGTATGAATGGAAAAATACAGGTTAATGAACCCTGGCCTGGGGTACGTGGGGCAGAGCCTCTCTTTAAGTCTCTGTGTATATATTTTATATATATATCTATAGAGAGAGAGAGAGAGAGAGAAAGGATATGAGAGAGATGAAGGAGAAGTATGTGGGGGTGAGGTATAAGGATCTAAAGAAAACTACTATTGCCAAGTTACCACTATAGCTGAGTGGTTTAAATGATGACTTGGATGACGAGGTTGTGAATCGCTTTTGCTGACCTCAGCAAAAAAAAAAAAAAAACAAGTAAATTATAAAAAATTAAAAAGGGGAGAGAAACTTTGTTATTATGTGGTGTAGAAAATGGCCGTCGGCTAATAACTTTTTGAATGTTATATTTACAGAAGGTTTTTATAACAAAATATCGACCCTTTCAGCAGCAATATATGTTGAAGCCCCTCCGTACTTGGGGGGGGCCTGAACATGGGCTGGTTTTTGTTATGTTAACGAGGAAATCAAAAAGAAAGTACATGAAAGAATGCATAATACTAAATGAAATATATATTAAAAAAAAAAAACTAACATCAGTACTAAATATACATTTACTTGTAATTACAATAAAGGTTTTTTTTTAATAGGTTATATAGTATATTATATACTATACAGTTCAACCAAGTGGCAAGTGTTCAAAAATTCAATAGCTTTAGACCCTCTGTTTTATATCTATTCTAGCCTGGTAGTTTGTATTTTGAAGCTTAAAATTATTACAATAAGTTTCAATGATATGTTTTTACAAATGATTCCACAAAACTTGTAATATCGAATTACTGATTCATCTGTCTGATTTCAAAACATTTATATTTGTAAACTAATCCACCGTAAGTTAAATGGTAATCATCATAAAAGAGGCAAGGATTTATATGTTAAATTTCTTCAGATTTCGGCAATATGAAGGAAGATTTTACAATAACTGTATTGATTGATCGAGAACTAGAATATAAAGTATTCAGAAAGTTTTTGTTTGCAAATCTTGTTCAAAAACAAGAGCAACCACTTTAGGAATGTACTTTCCACAACATCATTTTGAAATTCTCTCCTGGACCTACTGCTTGAAATAGTAGTAAGAACATTATTAAAAGGTGGCTAAAGTTTCTGTTAGTAAGAGGCATAAATAATATTTTTCTGAACGTTCAGAGCAGTTTTTAGGTCTTAATCCTTTCAGATATTGTGATCCATCTTCTTTAAATCGTCTTAGAAACTACAAAAATTTTTTTAAAAACCATTGGGGTTTGATTTTTTTTTAAAGGCGCGTCAACATCTATGGTCAATAGCGCCCGGAGCCTTCTCAGTGCACTGCCGGCCTCCGAACAATATTCTCTCGTTACAGACAACACAGTCCATCACCGGATAGTGGAGTTGTAGAGGCTCCTAGGAAGAAAAAAATCAAAGGGCAACATAGCTGGACTCGAACCGGGGTCATCCGTATGGGGGAGTCCAATACGCTAACCACTTCCCTTCATTGGGGTTTAATGTTAACAAGTATTCAGGGCTGCTACCTATCAGAAAATAAAGTGTGGATCTCTAAGCAGAAATGGGAATTGTTTTAAAATATTGAATTACATTCCCACTGTACACGTATACTGCCTCAGCTTCTGCTTTCTTGATTTCCAAGTACTAGATGCTGAGGTAAAGTCTAGTGCTATCTGTACAAAAAATGTACACAGAAAATAAATAAAAAGTAAAGATGGGTAATAAATATCCTTTCAGATCCACACTGTTATGTATTCTTCGCGGACTATAATATAATGTTCATGGAAATAATAATAAGAAACCTAGAAGATTATTAAACGTAATGGAAGAAGAAGTTAAATTAAGAAAGACAGAGAACATAGTGTTATCAGGAAACGAAAAAGAAGTATTTAGCTATGAATGATATAAAAAAGGTCAAAGAGTTGAAATATTCAAAGATTTAGGTCCAGTTTTGAAAAAGGGTGGTGGAAGTGGGAAAAGAAGCGAACAGAAAAGGAAGACAGTGTGAATGCTTCATCCAGTTTTGTGAAATAAGAAAAGTATCAAAAAGAAAATAAGAAAAGAATCTTCTCTTCCTTGAGTGAAGTAATCTTTATTAATGGCCGATGAAAACTGGACCACCATTCACAAAAATCTAGCAAGAATAACCATGATAGATAAGGACTACTGAAGAAGAATACGAGATGGGGAATGGAAAAAGAATACAAGACCATCGCTCAAAAAGTCTGCAAAGTATAACAATGGTAGAAATGGACTAACTAACTGGAGAAGAGCTAAAGAAAACGAGAAATACAGAATCAGACAGGAAATGGAAGTGAAAGCAGAAACTATCAGAAAGGAATCGAAAATGGAAAAAAAAGAATTGAGACGATACGGCTACCCTAAATGAATGTCCCTCCCTTCCCCCCAAGGAGATGGCCAGAATTGTTAAGAAAATGGATACTTGGAAAATGGAAATGGATAGACCAGCGTGGCCGGGAACTTTGGAGGGATGATATGACCGGACGGCAACCCAATAAGACTGAGTGGGAGACGCCGATAAATAAATAAATTATATTCATTTATGAATCTAACCTTAATGTTGACTGGATAAATATTATCTAAAACAAACAATATTCATTATTCATTTCATTTTTTAAAATGAACTTTTTATCTTGATGTCTGATTGAAAAGTCAAGCAGTAAAATTTCTACTCAACTCTTCAATAAATATAATAATTTTTTCTTAACTTCTTACTCTTAAGAAATTGAATTAAGCTCTTCCTTAAAAAAAACCATCGACTTAAGATTTTCATAACAAAATGTGATAACTGGGACTCCAGGATAAAAAAGTATACAATGCTATATAGCTAGAAATTACTTACTGTATAATGTGTGTCGATATGCGGCCTAAGTTATTTTAATTTTACTTGAAAGAGCTCATATACATTTTTATAAGAGACTATTGCAATTATCAAAAACTGTTCCAGATTATTTAATTAGAATAGAACTCTAACACATTCTTTTATTCACTATTAAAATAACTTTTGGTTGGATTAACTAAATATTAATCATAGAACATTATATATTACCAAATTTGTTTACATAAATTGTATGCATTATCTGATGATGATGATGATAATACATTTATATGGACCCTAAATTGGCTTGCTCAAATAAATCGTGTCCTAACCTGATGATCTGTCTCATGTCTAAAATGTTAATAATTACAGAATAACTACGTTAATTGTTGTGGTTGGTTCAGCAGAACTGGAAAGCAGCACAGATATTTTCCGTGATAGCCTGCTGATTTTTTATTGTGATCATCGACCTGTTTCGGGCACTCGGCGGCTGTCATCCCCCTCTTAACCTAGTTCGGTCTTAACAAAGTGCTTTAAGAATCAAGAGTATAAACTAAATTTGCTCTGTGCAAGTCTATTATTATCACACTGTTTTGACAAAAACATCCTGATGATGGACGAACGCCCGAAAGCGGTCGATGACCACAGAAAGAAGTGTAAGAATACTACTTAAATAGTACTAGTAGTATAGATATATATTTTAAATGCGTCTACAAAGAGATTCAGATTGTCTTCACTTGGTTTCTATTTTCTGTTAAAGAAAAAAAAGATCTTTGCTCATACATTACAATTTTCCTTCAGAACTTTTTGTTGAGTTTGAATAAACGAATTATGTTTCTATTTTCATTGGAATGTCACGTTAATTATAAAAAAAACAAATCTAATGAAAGGAGAAAGGGGAGAAGATGTGCTGGTGAAAAAGAGATCTCCGTACTAGAGGATAGGAGAGAATGCCTAGTGTATTGTAGTGTATACAGGCAAGGCTGAAGTTAATTAAAAAGGAGGGAACGTCTCTCTTTTGTCACATCCCTTATTTAATTTCGCTGCTCAACTATAAGAAAAAGCAGAAAGGAAGGGAGGTGGAAATGGGGCGTCTGGTGGTAGAGAATCCGTCTTACAAGGTCATCTATCTCTTTTTGCTGTAAGTGTGCTTGTATTATGTTTGTATTTGAAACTAAGGGAAACCCATCACAGAGTGTACACCAAGTAATGACCCCAATTAATTACAAGATGTTACGGACCGGTTGGCAAACCAATAAAATGGAATGCCAAGCTATATATATATAGTCTAAGAGAACTCATAGTAAGTGTGATTTTGGCCACAAAATTGCAACTGTTTCCTCAAATCAGTTTGCAAACAAGATGGGAAGGCGGCAAAAATGTTATTGGCTTGAAGGTCAATTTCCGTCTTGTCTGTAACGTATAACATCTAGGAAATAACTATGTAATGTGCTTTTATACTCCCCCAAATATAATGTACGAAGGAAAAAAATATGATCGAACTTATTAATATCTCAATAAAACTGTAGTTAACATAAGCTTCAAATTATAATTGTAGATTTTTTAATCTGTAATTTACATTACACTATCTACAGTATCAAGCAATTAAGATTTCTAATAGTATCATCATAACAGAAACCTGATTACATTATCGATGTAAATATCTTCTCCATCCACTCGTGACCTGACAATATCACCACCTAAACCAACATCTTTTAGTATCTTATTTCTGGCTTGTCACTGTCGTATTAAACTGATCTATGAATGGAAAACCATCTTCATGCCCTGTGACCATTCTATGTGGATCGAACTGCGTGTCTCACCAGAATGTTGTATTGGGAGGAGGTTCAAAAACTGCAAGTTTTTTTGTTTTTTTAATGGCTGAAACTTGCAGTGTTAATGGTTTAACTTGTAGATTTCTATATACCATCTATTTTAGCGGAACTGGTTGTTTGAAATCTCCGTAAACATATGCGTTTACGCCAACTATTCCTCTACTATTCAGATCATCTATTTATCATCTATCATATCATAAAGTGGCCACACACAGCCACTTTCACTGGGATCCCTAGCGTTCCTGACAAGCCAGCAGCAACACAAACACTTATCACTGGACATCTCAGCCACCTCTACTGGGGCTTTTGTGATATTGCAGCCACAAAAATCTCCCCAAAATATTCATTGGAATCTTGAACTTAGCCAAAGAATGAGCTTAACGACGAAGGAACCTGGTTTTGAAGAGGGGTTGATTTCGCTATAATAAATAAAATTTATCCTTATTCAATATGAAACGCGGATAATTGGAATGACAGAGTTGATTTCATGATTTTTCAACTACTGTCGATCAAATTAGGACAAAGGCTCCGAGCGGTTATTTGGATGAGATATGCTATGCAACTTGTTGCTATTATTATGCAATTAAATTAAAAAAGCATAATCCATTATTAAGCTAAAGGCAAATTATATAAATTTATGAACAAATCTTTTATGTATTATTAGAGAATACTAAAGAGTTTTATTGTTTATTGTATTATAACTTTGTATGTCCTCTCAAATAGTGGTGGAAATTGCAGAGGTTTGCAGAGAATAAAGAAATTTCCAAGTAGATGGAACATGTTTTATTTATTTAAAGGTTGCCGAGTTTGAATAATACAGAAGGGAAAGCAGTTGGCTTGTGTCGAGCACTCTGTGGCCGTCCTCTTTCACTGACTCATTCATTCGTTCGCTGCTTGAGCAAAGTTCCGTCTCCTTTCTTTAGCACTGCCACATTACATCACTAAAAAAAAAGGAAAGAAAAATTCATAAAGGGGTAAAAGAAGAATATGGAGTTCTATTTTCGCTTTATTTCAATGGTAAAATTGATTCACAGCCACAGTTTATGTTGGTGTCAAAATTTAGTTAATTGTTGTGGAAGGAAGGTAAGATGAGATAATGGGGGGGGGGGTTGATTCTTCGAAAAGTGCAAGGATCATTTAACTATAAAGTAAAGCTAATACAAGAGACATCAAACTATACAGTGAAAACACTAAAATACCATCAACAGAACACAATTCCTGGGCGTGCCAGCAACCCAACAACGACAAGGTAAGCTTGAGCTTGTGAACCTGAGCTTCTAGTTTCAGTAAAACCATTTCTCCTGCACATTACTTCCCTCTTCCTCGGCACTATATATGGCTTTAGTTCACTTCCACGTAATAAGACAAGAGCTTATGGTTATTGTTATGCGAAATAACTCGAGCGAGAACAGTAATGCGTGGGTATTATAGCTAGTAAGTGGGGAGAGGGGAAAACGTACGCCTGACAACCCAACCGGTATCTCTGTACGTAGTAGGGAGGAGACCATAGTTCTAACTTCTCCCTCTACTGAACTCTAAAGGGAAATACCGAATAGAAGATGTCGATTCATTGGGATGATGGAATTATCATTTTAAAAGTAATTTTTTACTCTTAGATTTGTAGTTATTTTAATAACTATACTTGTACATGTTATTAACAAAATTTGCAAGAGTTATTAGTACGTTTAATATACTACTTAAATAAATGAATTATCTCAGGATTCTAATAAGTTAAAAATACAGATCAATTACAACGATTAATTGCTAAATGAACAATTAAATGAAAATCATATGTGAACTTCATAAAGGCAATAAACATTGGAAATATATAAAAAACAATGGGTTAATAAAAATAATCCAAAAACATAATGTACGTACATCTTTGTGCTCATTCAAACACTAGCTGTTGCATGAAGCTCTAACATACAGAAAATACGACGCGAGATCATTTGTTTCAATTGATAAATCTAATTAGCGGATGAAATCAAATTTAGTTCCATATAAGAATATTCAGCAAAATCAAGTCGTTAAGCAAGAAAAATTTTAAAATCTGAATGTACTGTAAAATTGGAAGTCATACATATTTTAATGAGAAAAATTTACGACATATTATCCTGAAGTTGGTTCTAAGAATGAAATTTTTATATATGCCAATTTACTGTCATTGAACAGAATCGTAAAAGGACTGTAGCAATAATTTCCACCCTTGGTACCCTGGCAAAGACCTTGAAGGAAGAAAATTGAATATTTTTTTTTTTTTAATAAATCTGAAACAAACTATATAATTTATGATACCTTAAACTTTGATTTGTTAAGGAATGAATTTGATAAAAGTTGTGATGCTCAGTGGAATCCTCAAATCAACCCGTACTAGAAAAAAATCTGCCCTTCACCTGATAATAAGCTGCAGAGAATCCTAAGTTGAGAAAATCTAAGGGCACTACTGTTAAAGATTCCTACCCGGGATCTAGCGCTCTACCACTGAGCAAATTCCTTCGCTAACCTTTTAATGATCATTGTATGATTCCACCAACTGTGGGTACATTAAGTGCAGAAAAAACGATAACATTCACAATTTGGAAAAAAAAACTGTAAAAATGGAATTTAAGAATTAAATACAAATTTAATAACAGTCGGTATAAAACACAATACTATAAAAGTAAAATTTGCCAAAAGAACATACAATTTATTCTAATTTAATTGATACAAAAAAAAAAAAAAAAAAAAAAATTAATAAATATTATATGAAAGGCATAAAAATCAATTATAAAAAAAGGAACATTTGGACAACATCCCTTATGGCATATATTGTGCAATACCATAAGGGGGGGGGGAGCATTTAAAAACCAACGTTATGAAATATTCAGATTTTGTTCATAATGTAATGGGAGCGAGACAGGCCTACCCTACCCCCAGCCATTAATATTAAAATGTAATCTTCTGCAGAGTTAACACTTTTTGAAAAAAAAAAAATTCTCGTAAAACCAAAAAAAAAAAAATAGAATTAACAAAACACTTTTTTTTTAAACTTAATTACTATCACAGGAAAATAAAAATCCTTTATGAAGAGGGTGAACAAAATAACTGGGCGTTATGTTGCCACCACCCCTCAATAACTTTTGGAGGAAAAAATCATTATTTATCTCTCTGAAAGGAGTAATTTAATTATTTAACCATTTCAGTTAGATCACTAACTCTATTTTTTATATTATATATACGAGTATATTTAAAGTATAAGATTATTCTATATAAGATGAAGTCAAACGAGATTGGAAATAGATAAAAGGGAACTTTTCTTCACACCCTTAACTTTACCGAAAGCCAGCTTCGCTTAAGTAACTTTTATATGACAAAATTTTTGTGCCAAAAGATTGTTTATAAGAATACGAAAAATTTGTGGACGCACAAGGTTATAAAAGTATCGAAATAAAAGGAGGCAGCATTGACATTATCATTATCTATGGTAATGTGTTAAATAGATACTGACCTCTCGTGATACTGTATTGAACAGTATGAAATGAGTTGAGCTATAAGTGCACAAGAGCAGAAGACATTGGAAAAAGATTTCTGGTAATAGACGCCAAGAACTTCTTTAAAAGAAATGTTAAGAAATATGGGGGGGTGGGGCTTCCTTAGGATAACGCTTCAAGTAAAAAAAGTTGGCAGTGGTATAAAACATTGACGAAAGAATGCCACAAGAAAGATTGGCCAGCATATATATAGGTGACAGGGTGCATCAAACAAGATTATACTGGCTGGTGAAGTGTCTAATATTTCAATATTTATGCATCAGTCGTGCTTGGCACTTGCTGTTAAATTCCAATAGACCAAAAGAAGGAATGTGTAGTTACGATAGCTAGCTCTTAGGGGGAAATAGTAGACTAGATATTTCTTCTGGGATATTTGCCATTTGTATATTCCGCTTGGAAAATAGTTTTGAAACAGGAAGTCCTAAAAGACCATCTACACCAGCGTTTCTTCAACCTTTTTGTCCCTCCGACCGGTGGTTTTTTTCAACAAAAAATTTTTACTAGGTTTAAACGAACTACTATATGAATCAATTGTAACATTTTTATTATCATTTACTTATAATAATGTTTAAATGTAAAGATAAGTAATTACTGTAATTATTACAATATATAAGTAAATAAACGTTTGAGAAAAATCCCAAAAAATTATAAAAAATAATCACAAAATCATTGCATATAGAAACAAAACGAAAAAATCAATCCCATGATTACTATAAAATTAAATATCTATAATTTTTGATTATTTAGCCATATAATGTTAATGAGAAGATTGCTGCTGTTCTTCTTCAATTAACATTTTCAATTTTTGGTTCTAAATTAGTGAAGCTCGAAGCAGTGAAACAACCGAAAGCCGATTTCTAAATTTATTTTTTATTACCGTCACATACGTATGAAAATCCCGCTTCACATAAATATGTTGCTGCGAAGGGGTTATTTCCAGTCAAAAAAAAAAAAAAAATGCGAGACGAAACAAGTGACAAATATGAGCATACTCCAGTGTTACCAACCTTCAAAGATTCTGTTCTAACAATTCTAGATCCTAAAATTAATGTAAAAAAATATCGTACAAAATTTTATTATTTTTTGAATAAGAATTTTTTTTTTTAACGCGGACAGGTAAAAATCTCCGAGGATTGGTGAAATTTTTCCGTGGACCAGCGGTTGAGAATCATTGGTCTACACTCACATAGTACAACGAACCACAAGAACTGTGTTGGTGCACATATAAGAACTTGGGTTTAGGGAAAATCCTACTTGTTTAAGTAACACATACGCAATCAGCGGAAGTATAACAAATTATAAATTCCTAATAAATTTTTTGTTAGTAATCATTGCCTCTAAAACATAGGGTAAAGCTAGGAGAGATGACGAACTTTCAAAGTTATGCCCTGTATCAAAATATAGGAGATATATTAAAGAGGTAATTCTTATAAAACATACGTCAACTAACTTATACTGGTTAATTTGAAATTAATTTGAACCATTTACACAGCCAATAGTATTTATTTCATTTATTGATATACCAACGTTTCGTGCACTTAACGTGCCATTATCAAGGAGTACATTTCTCTTACATTCTGAAAAAAATTTTTTATATACATATTATATATATTTTTGTTAAACTAGGTTTTACAACGTTACTATTGAAATCCAACAAACTAATTACCTTGTAAATTATTGTATTAGTCGAGAGGCTTCGTCCATGATTAATAATTTATTTTTATATTTTTTTTCCATATTCTTATTTTATGCTGAAAATGTAACTCAAAGAGTCTTGTCAGTATTGAATTATTTATTTAAATATGATGTCGATTGTATGTTAGCCTCAGTATATGAGAGCACCACGTGGTTACTTTATGGAAAAGAATAGTTATGCCTGTATTAATTATGATTGGAGTTTACCATGGCCTGTAGACAGGAGTAAAAATAAATTACTATTTTTTTTTTTTTTAATTTTGGTTAATTATGTATTATGAATTTTAATTTTAAAGAAAAACTTACTGAGAATAGTACTACACCATGCTCCGATCGGCTCTCGTGGTGGACTAACTGAAGTGAGCCGTGTTCTATAATTAGACGACTGTGTGTTCGTTATACTGGTCAGTATTATATATCTTTTTGAATATATTCGAATGTGGGATATTTTGCTGTTAATTTTATGTATATAATTATTATTATGCTTAAAAATGTGATGTAATAATTATTATGTAATTTTTATTATATCAGCGAAGATTTAAATTTATTTAGTGTCATCTGTAACATGTGAAGGTTATATGTTATAAGGTTAGCTGTTATTAGTTATATTAATGAATTGTTTTATCAAATTAAGTGCACCATCGTACATTGATACTTGAGAACACTCCTTTCTGTCATTTATTAATTTGTCTAAATTGGTAGCTATATGTATAGCCTCCAGCAGTTTCCTTTTATTTGTGTTCCTTTCCTTGTCAAGTATTGATGGATTGTTAAAATCAAAATTATGATTCGTCAGTCTATGATGCTTCATTAATGATGTTTCAGTTTGAGATTTGCTGGAGAGAGACTTAATGTGTTGGTCTATTCTTGTGTTAAGAAAGTTTAACTACGTCAACTACTATTATCTGCAAAAAAAAAATGTTATTTTTCAAAATAAAGACATTCTCATTTATTCCAGAAACAAAATACAAATACACTACATTTGGCCGTCTCCTCCTACTATGGTAGGATAGATGACGCACCATAGGTAGGAGACCTCTCCTCTGTGAAGGTAACATGGCTGATCGACATGAAACTTGGTAAACACTATGTCTACGAGTCCAACTTTAACGACAGCTGGAAATCTTTCATTTCAATTGCAATTAATATAGTATATAAAAAAATAAAAAAATTACTAAGCGTTATGAAAATTCACGTTATGAAAACACACGCTGATGCGTATAAATGTTCCTAGAACACAGAAAGAACACACAAAATAACTGAAGAATTTTGCAATATGTTCGCTTCTGATCTCTCTATTCCTCGACTAACTTCCATGACGTAACGTGTTGGCAAACAAGAGAAGTAAAGCCTGCGTCTTCTCTCCTACCGCGTCATCTCTCCTAGGTTTACCCTACACATGAAATATTGAGATGAGATACTGAGGAATTCTCCCATCAGAGCACATTGTATAATAATAAAAAAAACTATGACGCAACAACCCATGAAGGATCAAAGCGTGGTGATTTTTATGGGGGGTGGGATGGGGTGGTAAGTAAGCCGCGGCTTCCTAGCCATTTAGATTTGGCCTTCGTTCCTAATAAAGCGTCCCAGACAGGGGAGATCAACAACGTCTTTACCCCTGCCTGGGAAGTATTAGTAAAAGTTTTCAAACTGGTTTGTGGTATTATCCAGAATAACAATTTTAGTTAATTATTTAGTAATAAAGTTTAAGAGAAATTCCACATCGATGTTGTATTTATGGACTCTTGAGAATTTTCTCACCAAAGACGATCGCCCTAGCCAATAGACCACAATGTAAAGACTGATCATATATTTATTTATGAACTTCAAATAGATACACAACAACTACATCCATGTAAAATTTCTCTTAAAACATATTACCAAATAATTAACTAAAATTGTTATTATTCTGAATATAATAAACCACAAACCAGTATGAAACTTTCACAAACACTTGCTAATATAATATTAAATATTAGCGTTAAATATGTACCAGACTAAATATTATTTTGCGGAGGTTAGGTGGAGGTAGCTTTATACCCTATAATTAATACTAATAGTGCAGTACCAAGCACTAGGAGATACAGTGGATGATATTTTGTGTGTGTGTGTGTGTGTGTGTGTATGTATGGATGTGTGAGTGAGAGTGGTTAAATTCATTTAGGACACCTGTTGCACAGATAATGACAGAAGAGGTTCGTGTAAAGGTTAGATTAGAAGTACGCTGTATGTATATGAATAAGTATGGTAAAGCTCTAAGTCCTCTAGATCTATCTATTTGTATTATGTATTCTATTATAGTAATCATTTATAAATTATGTTATCAATAACCAACCATTTAGAAATAACAAAATCGTTTCCAATAATATGCTTTGTACAGAATACTATTTGAGATTATATTTCCACAATGGCAAAAAGGCCCAGCCAAAGTGTTTTCTCTGCTAATTAGCGATTAATCGTAACTGGCTTTAAACCTATCATAAGATAGTTTTAGTTTCAAAAAATTACAAATAAATTCTCTAATCTTTTCCTAGGCAGCGCTTTACACATGACTGAAGTTACCAAATACTATCGTATGGATGACGATCTCACATCACTTCAGGAATACCAGCTATAAACTGATAAATGATTCTGCTAGCATATCAGGATGCTAGCAGTTATATAAAAAGTATACCGAAATCCCTATGTTGATTAAAATCTGCGTTTGGACCGAAAGGAGTAGCTGCCATCCCCCATTAGGTTCTACAATATTTAAACGTAATCATCACACAAGCTATTATTAACCCACAAGCAAAAAAAAAAAACTTGGAAATCCTAGACCAATAAAAATGGAAAACTTCTTTTTTATAATCAATCTAAACGAGTCTGTTGGGGGAAAATAAAAGACTCTTTCACTATAACAGGAAACTTAATGATCAGATTCTTTGCTGCAAGTTCAAACAAACTGCAGATTGACCGCTTCTTGGACACAATGTATTTCGTTAGATTCCATTTCCATTGCACCGCTACATCTTTACCTCACTCCGATACAGATATTATTTCTACGAATACAATTTAAAAGAAACGTTCTTATCAAGGTAGATAATGTATATCATCCGCAGATGGTAAATATCATCTGATAAGTCATCATGAACGAACATCTAGACACTCGCTATATGGAACTGCAGAGACCAACAAATTCCTTAAATACTTAAGCCACCATATTATTCGTTTTCCTCTACCTGCAATAATCTGCATTTTTCTCCTCGTATTACATGACATGTTTTAACTCTTCTTACTTTCTCTTACTCCTAGTAAGAGGAAGTATTGTAATCGTGTCAAATTTTCGATATTGAGTTGTTACCGGAAATATCCGTTTTGAGGTCCCCTGAGTCCAAAAAAAAGTGGCTTTTAGCAAATTGTATGTGTGTATGTGAACAGCATAGCTCAAAAACGAAAAACCGTAGAAGGCTGAAACTTGATATTACGTTTAGGTATCACCGTGGGATTTGACGGTGCGTTATCTATAAAAATTTCTCAACCGGAAGTACCACTTTACTATGTTTTTTCTTTTTACGTTTTTGCGATTTTTTAAAAAAATGGCTCCGATGACTTTCTTTAGACTTGGTATATCAACTATACATACAACGAGCTACAACTTTTATTTGAAACATTTCTCCGGGAAAATTCATTTAAGGGGAGGGGTGGGGTTAGGTTTTCATCTTAACTGCTATTTCAAGTTTATTAGACAATTCTTTCATCTAAATAATTTAATTAGAATTAAATATGTTGTTGAAATTCCGAGTTTGAAAAAATGGATAACCGGAAGTGCGTTTGTTTTTAACACTTTACTGAATAATTTTTTTTCACTTTTTCGCGATTTTCTCAAAAATGGCTCCGACGATTTTCTTGAAACTTCATGTAACTAATCATCCAAAGATCAATATCTTTTATTTGAAACATTTCAACTGGGAAAATCCATTTAAGGGCACTTTTAGGGGAGGGGTGGGGTTACAGCTTCCTCTAAAGTGGGTATCATACATAGTTGATTATACAATTCTATCATCCAAACAAAATTAATTAGAAATAAATAGATGGCCAAAATTCCAAGTTTTAAGAAAATTAGTAAAGCCGGAAGTGCGCTTTTAATGAACCGTTTTTTTCAGTTTTCGACAAATTTTGTTATATTTGGTACACAAACTATAACATTTGTCAATTATAATTTTGACAACAGGAGTAAGAGAAAGTTGTGTGAGAGTTGCACACTAGAATTTTTTCAGATAAAGGGAGCCTCAAACATATATATGAAACTAACACATCAAAATTCTGAAACGAATGCACTAATATTTTTCCTCCTACCCATAGTAAAGAAATACTGTAACAAAACATTAAAAACAAAAGATTATAAGCATGCCAAAGAAAAAGGAGAATATAAGTTTTGCATAACTAATAAAATTGGAAAAAAAGGGCTGAAGGAAGGAAGATAAACAAAACTAAATATAGAAAAATGGGAAAGTTGAATAAATAGGCGTGTGCGGAAAAGTACTTTGTGCAGAGGGGGGTGTGGTGTGGGAGGAGTGAAGCTTCTATTATAAACGTTTACTTGGGAACCTCTTTACAACAAACGGGGGCGTTGTAGGAGGATAACACTATCTGAAAGGAACCTCCGTGGATGCAGCCACTAACAAAGGGATAAAAAGCACTTCTTCGTCTCTCATGTTTCCGCTTAAGAGCTTTAGTGTAGTAGAAAGAGCTTCGTTTCAACTTTGACTTGAAGCTTTGGATTTTTTTTTCTTCTATTTTTGTAAAACAAGATGGAAAATGGATAGGAAAATATAAATTATTTATTGAGTTATACTTGAGTGAGACTTTGCAAAGTTTTAAATAGCTTAAGGAGGTGGGGAATTACAATACTCTCCCATAGATCATTATAAAACTAATTTTATTATGAAAGCTTTAAACGAGCTTATATTTCCCATATATGATGCTGACGATAAAACAATATAAAGCGGAAGCAATATCACGAAAAATTAATCTGAAATATAATACGTGGAGGGGTGGGGGCAAAAGAATAAACACATAACGCTAATACTAAATTAAATTAAATAGTGAATTTTAAGGACAGTTCCTCCCGCTTTTAGAATTTTAGTTTCCTCAATTGCAACCGGCAAATAATATTGGGATCGAGGCAGATTTTACTTGAGTTTTTACGGAAATGGTATGAATGTACGATATACAGGGTGTCCCATTTAAACGGAGCCATCTTTGAAATAACTCTTAAACGAAGAAAGATATCAAAAAAGTAACACATAGTTTGATAAAGTATTTTGGCTCTAGTTTATGATGGTGTTAATGTTTTTTGATTTTATTCCTGCCTTACATCCCTTAAAGCGGTGATTGAAAGTGGCGATTTCCTTTTGACCCCCACTTTTTACTACTGTATTGAAAACTACTAAAAAAATGAAGAAAATTTGCCGTTAATTTCACTTCAATATTTCAAACCGTTGCCGAGATATTCAATCATAAAGATTAAATTTTCGTCGTTTTTTTTTCATATTTCGTTGTTTCATAAACTAAAATTAAAAGCGGATTTTCTTATCAATTTCTAATAAATAAGAGAGTGCAAATGCTGACAACACTTAAAACCTATTTTAGAACCATAAGGGACTTAAAAATCAGGTAAAACATCATTAAAACAAAACAATATTCCACCTTATTTACAAAAAAAATCGATAAAAAAATATTTCCTATTTATTCAAAATGACCTCCTTCGGCTTTAACGGCACAAGCGCAGTCGCTTCCCAACATATGAAGTTGCTAATCGTATAATGTCTGCCAGAATTTCTAAGCAGGTTTGGATTAAGTCTTCTCTAAGTGCTTCTGGAATTGTTAGTGCTCCTGATATTAATTTTTTCTTTGATATATCCCCAAAGAAAGAAGTCAGAGGGGTTAAATCTGGTGAACTGGAAGGCCTTGATTAAAGCCTTGATAAAGACAGGAAACTCTATCGAAACGTCGGCATAATTGAATGTTTTTTTTTTTTTTTTTTGACCGATCCTCACCAAATTTCTTCATAACTATATTCCAACAATATTGTAAAATTTTTATTTTGAAGAAAACTGTCATCGGAAGTTTAAGAAATTCATTTAAGAGGGAAAGTTGTTTGTTACAGATAAAATGTTCCCCCTCTCAGAACGAACACTACGAAGATAAGGGAGAAAGACGGTTGAAGAATCGGATTCTACTATTTTATTTTATTCTTTCGGGCAACATTTATATTATATAATTAGTACAACAAAATTATTTGCGTAATATTTAATAGTAATTTATATAAATATACGCTAAAATTTTTACAATTAATGTAAACTGCTTTCTACTAGGTTCTTTGGGGAGGATCGTTAAGAATTTGTGGAAAATAGGGTGATATTATTATCATTCCTTGGGTGATGGTGACTGGAGAAGGGTATACCATCGAGAAGGGAACGTGTGTCTAAAAACAATCACAATAAGTCAAGTGAGGGGGACGAGTAAAACACCATACCAAAGTTCTATAGTTCCCATCTGCTTAGCTAATTAGCATCCTGCTTTTGGCTAATGGACCTGCCAGTCCCACACAATTCGTATTAATATTTTAATGAAACTTTCACAGAGAGGACAGTATTCAGATTATAATATATTACTTAAACAACGTCATCACAGAGCGCTGAGTATCATTATTACTAGCGCTGAGTCACATAAAATACTAACAACAAACAAAGCTATTTATTTGTACCATCTTGTATATAAGGCCTATTACTTTTGCAGTTCCAAATTATTGTAGGCTCACATGGCACACTAAGTGTGGCTTTGCATCTGAATATGAGTGGATTAAGTGATCAATATCAATTCTGCTGAAAAGTAGACTGGAAAGGTTTCGGCCAATTGGCAGGAACGACGTAGGCTTTTTTGCCGGTCTCACAACAAATTTATCAAGCTAATATATATCAGACACTTTTACCAATCCAGTTTTCAGATAAGTTAAACATTAAATTTATTTTTATTAACATATTTACGTTTAAATTATTGACTTAAAAATATTTTATACTTAAAAGCTCTCTGAGGATTATTCTAGTAAAGAATGATTGGAGAAAGGGAGAAGATTATGGTTAGAAGTTGAGGAGTTCTCCTAACCTCCTTTGCAAAATCTTATCGGCAAGATTTATTTGAGGACACTGTAGCCTAATTGTTTGGGTACATAATAAGGAGCGTTAATTGTGGTTCTGTGGGATTTAAGGACTGGATTTGCTGAAGTTAGGACGATAGGCTTATTCCCAATATTTATATAATATTATTTGTTTTGTTCATGAAATGTGTACTATTTTGCAGAGTTTATAAAATGTGGCAATACCAATTTCCCAGACGTTAAACCGTAGCAGTGTTTGAACTAAATTCAAATAACTTAGCGCTGGTCATCTCTATTTCCATATAACTACCCTCATAAATCGTCTAAATCCTAAAAGAGGCTTATCCACTTACTAACTGTAATATCCTAGTAATTTTTAGTTCAAGTCAGAAAGGCTGATTTCAGATCTGTTGTTCTATTCGCAAGGAATCTAATGATGAAATGTTTTTTTTAGCAGTTTTGTTAAGGCAGCCTTTCTCTGATGAGTTGCGTGTTACGAAGTTAACATTATAACTTAGTTTAATCTCTTCTGAGCTTTACTCTCTCATACTACGTTAGTATGCAAGGCATATTCTTTAAGTTTTTCAGTATCCATCGGCATAGGAAGAGTCCTGGTAATTTGTTCTTAATTATTATACGTGTTACTAAATGAGTGAACTCTAATATGATGGGCGATAAAACTGACATCTATCGAATACACAAAGAAGCAATGTCCATGCACAAGAAATCTTAAAAAAAAAAAAGGCTATATAAAAGACTCGAAAGAAAACAAACAATAAACAAATTTCTCTAAAAGTACACGAAATTCTCCACACACGCACACACACTACGCAAAGAAACATTTTATACACTAAAATCAAGAACAACAACCGATATAATAAACAAACCAACTTGACATATAAAATTAACTGTAACAATTGTCCAATAATATACAAGGACAAAACCTCACAGCAATAAGAAATGAGAATAAGAGGGACACAGATAATAAAAAAATCAAAATACTGCCATATTACATCATGCCAAAATACTTAACCATACATTCAACATTAATTCCAAAATTATAGCGAAGATAACAAAAACAAAAGAAATATATACTGGAGATGATATAACACGTGCCTTGTTAAATTACAAAAAAAAAAGTGCCCGTGACAAGACAGTGAGTAACTGAAGAAGCTCTTAGGAAAAGAAGATCTTAAGGGCTGAACTCGAACTCCGCATGTAAGTCCAGCGCGCTACCACTGAACTTAAAAGCTTCTTTGTTTCAGATAAAATTCAATCCTTTCATGAAATCGTAAATAATTAAAATCTTCCTTTTTACTCTCACTGACGCCTTGAAAGTGGGAGTTACTGCGATCGTATCAAATTTCTTAACTTGTGTTTTCATGGAAATGTATTTTTTTTTAGATCACTTTAATACGAAAAAAATTTGTTAGCGAATGATGTAAATATTTAACACCACATAATTATATAAAGCGCATTATTATTTTATTGTGTAGATGGTGAAAGTGAGTTGAAAAAAAGTATAAGGAATTGATAGTTTATACTCATATTTAAGATTCCAATGCCTATTCAGGCGCCATTTTATAGTGATAGACCGCCAAGCAAAGATGTATTGCGGGACAGGTTTTCGATTCCTAGTCTTGACCTTGGATTATATTATATTGTATTCGTATTTGAGTAAAAGGGTTGAGAATCGTAGCTCAGTTATAAGTGCGCAGAACACCCACGCGGAGGTCCCAGGTTAGAGTGCAGCAGTGTTGCCCTTAGTTTATATTCTTCCTAGCAACGTTCTGACAAGAAAAGCTGTATTGTGGGATAGGGTTGATTCCTGATCCGGAGCTTGGGTTTTATTTCTTGTATTCGTTATGTGAGAAACACATAATGAAAGGGTAAGTATATAGCTCAGTAGTAGCGCGCTGAACTCCCACACGAAAGTTCTGCAGTAGTGCCATAGATTTTCTCTTCCAGGTGCCTTTTATAGCTTCAGAGCCCGTTGATGGGCAATATTGTTTAAACGAAACCGGAAATCGATAGGTTCTGGAAAAGGGGCGCAATAGTTTTTTGTGTTTTTTTAGATCCCGATGCATTATCCTCCTAGATAGAATCTTAAAGCCCGCCTTGGAAATCCAGGCGTTACTTTATTTAAAACAGCAATGAATATAGAATTTTATATACCATAGCATTTTGTAAACATACTTATAGGATATAAAATTATATGAAATGGATAATAGTAATGTTTCCTCACAATAACTGCGAAAACTATATAAAAGGTTTAAGTGGAGACTTTATAAAGTCTTATCTAAAATGAGCAATCATATTTTTATATTATCCTGTACCAAAAACATTGTCCCATAAGTTGTTCTAATAAAAACATGTATCATAATAAAAAGCTGTAGAGAAGGAAGGGTAGTAAGCTGTAAAAAGTCGATATTTGATAATGTTTGATTTACGAATTATTTAAAATATTTTTTGTTTGTTTTTGGTTAATGGAGTTAGCGATGATAATCTAAATAAAAAATAAATTGCGAGCGCAATAAACCAGGCTCTGTATATGCTGAGCTTAAATTATAGAGAAAGCTTTTTGAATACTTGAAAAAGAGAATGTCATAGAAAAGATAACAAAAGTGCGCTTAAAAGAACAAATTTAACAATATTGATGGTTAAACCTGCAATATCTTGGTTTCCATGTAATTTTTATTTCAATTTTCATATAATATTACTAGGTGGGAGCACTATAACACTGCATTGAAGTGGCCCTGAAAAGGAAAGTCTTCCCCCACCAACCACAACGCAACAACGATAAATTTTCCTGGAAAAATTTTGGAGGAAATAAAATTAATTAAATTGAAGAAGAGTTGGTAAAAGCCTTATTCCACCGCGTCCTACACAAGAAATTCTCTATTGTGGGGAGCCTCTATAGTTGGGAGTAAGTCTTCCAGCTTCGTCCTTTTAAAGCAGGCCTAAATAGTGCTGAGAGAGGCAAAAAAAAAAAAAAGTGATAAGCTTATATATTTTATTTATTTTTTTGTTATTACATATAAGAAATTTAATGAAAAAATGATTCAAATGTTTTCGAAACTATTCAGTAAAGTCCGACTTCTGGCCGACGGTTTTTTTTTTAACCGAAATAGTATTAGATGCTGTATTAGAGGTGTAGTGAAGATCGAAATAGAAAAATAACAGTTTTGAAAAATAGTTTAGAGTTTAGAATATTTTTTAGTATCCACAAAATAGTATTTTGTTAACATTTGCTGTGAATTTACCTTCAAAAAGAGTGTATTTTAGAGTCAGGTACAGTAAAAATTGGGGTCATTGCTATTAGGAAAACAAAGGCACAAAAACCCGTTAGGTTAACTCTTTTGTAAAAGAAAATGCCCCCGCTAGAGAGAGAGAGAGCATTCCTTAGTAGAGTCTAGCTTCTGCCTTCAAACAGACATTCTGCATTCTGCTTCCAAAGCCACCAAAACACTTCAGGAATCGCTCTCCTTGCCCTTATTCTAGATCATTTATTAAGACAGACTTGTTGTAGACACCAAGGAGAACACATCAGAACTGTACTAGTTTTAAGTCATAAGAGTTTATTATAAGCTTATTATTGTGATATTTTAAAGTAACTTAATTTCTCTTAGAGAATATATCTATTTTAAAAACAGTAGTGCTCTCTTGATTATTACTAATACTTCTATCTCAAACATACATACAAGCCCTTTTACAAAACCGCTCGTGCACTACAAACATACAAACAACACCACACCAAACACATTTCAGAGGCATAATTTACATAAGTTAGGTAAATTTAGGTAAAAATAAAAAAAAACTTTTTGAAATAATATCAGCTACATTTTTTTGTTTTTTCTTAAGGAGATATTTTGTTTGCACACACAGATACATACATACATACATACATATACAATACGGCACACAATAAAAATATTTTTACCAGATTCTGAACTTCAAATTTAATTAATAAAAAAATTCTGAAAATTAAACCATAGCCAATACTTTCTCTTACAGTTTATGGGAAAAAAAAAACAGAATCTAAGAGGAATAGAGAAAGATCGATCAGAAGGTAGCAGCATGTTAAAGAGAATTAAGTAGCCTGTGGCAGCAAGTACCCCTTTTATATTTTGACTGAGTAAAACTATTATTTTTGATCTCTTTGTATTAAAGACAAGACTTTGTACAACAGACAGATACGTTAAACCTTTCTTTGGATTTGAATATGAAAGTATAAAAAAAACCCTTCAGGCAAAAACTGAAATTTATAATCAAGTACACCACACAAAGAAATTTAATACTGGGTGTTGCTGTGTTAATCGATCTGCTTTTCCATTTATAGCCAATCCATCTTAATAATGAGTTATTATCCCATCCTGATTTTCATTAAACCTTGAACTGACTAGCTGCCATGGATTTTTATGAATTTTAATCACCAGCGTTTATATTCTAATATATATGTTATATCACTATTGTTAACGAAAAATATAGAAGATTAAAATTCCCCCACTTCTTATTAGCTTGTCCCAAGAAGAGTAAATCCTTTCAAAAATGAAAACTAAATTTAAAAAAAAGAAAAAAAGTGAGATTAAAATTATTAACAACTAAAATCGGATTATGTCTATCACAAAGTCTCTCTATCGATGATAAATTGTATTAAAGTTCCCAACTATCCGATAAGTTATAGGAGAAGGGAAGGTAGAAGAGAAGGGGGAATTTGCTATCCAATTTCAGGATATAGGGTTGGTGCACAACAAAATAAGTACATTATTAAATAAGCAGGCTATCCATCTATCCAACTATAAAATAACCTTAAACACCTGGGTCCAAACACTAAACACAGCTTCCACAACAACTCTGGACAACAACTTCTCCATCTTGGAAAATCACCCTCGGCATAATTATTAAACAGGGAGTACGCACAAACACACACAACACACTGAATGGAGGAGGCTATCTACTTTGCATCTTACTGCTATTTTATAACCCTCCCTCGTTCACTTTTATCTTTAACCGAATATACATAACAATAAATCCAATCAGCTTAAATGTGAAACTTCCCCATCGTTACTTACTTGTCCGAAAAAAGAAAGCAGCTTTCCCACTAACTTCACAGCCTATTAACAAAACCAGAAGTTTAAATGTAAAAGAAAAAAATAAAACAAAGTAACAAGAACAAAAGAGAAGAGTGTGAGGGAAAGATAAGGCAAATTTTTGAAGTAAAAGCTTGATGAAGATATGCGGTGCATTTTTAGTTGTGTGTAAACTTCTTAAGAGGACTCGTTAGCTAATTGGCCACCACATCCCCTCCCTCCTCCTCTTTAAAAGTGACCCTAGGACTTTTAAGCAAAATTACTATTCTTCTTTCGTCTACATTTCAATTTAACTTTCAAGTTAGTCTAAATTGTTTTATTGCGTTCCTAAAAAAAAAGAAAAAATACTGTGCTAAATATTTAAATAAAATAACGAATATTAAAAACTTGAAAATTATATTAAAATGATTTGGGGGAGTAGTAAATTTTTGAAAGAAGTACATTAATTACGACTTTACTGGGAAAAAAATCTGAACCTTAATTATTATCATGTTTATATAATTCATTAATAGTAATAAAATCAGAATCCTAAAACAATTAACTGTCAACAGATACAAATTCTCATCTCATACATTCTTTAGTGTATCAACTGTATTTGCTCCTGTGCAAGTCTATGTTATTACACTGTTTAACAAAAACATCCTGATGATGGGCGAACGCCCGAAACAAAAAAGCAGGCTATCACGGAAAATGTCTCTGATTCTTTCCAGCTCTGCAGAATCAACCACAACAGATTCAAATTCTATTCATAGTGACTTGAGAATTGAATTCTTGAGTTCAGATTTTATTTTGTTCCAAGTATATCATCATCAGGAGGTCTGATAAAGGAATCTGTCAAACACAACTGCGACATTACTGTTTTTTCCCCCTTCCAGTTTTATACAATCTTCTCAAATGAGATCTTTCATTTGAGTAACTTTTTCTGTTAAAATTGATGTTTTGAGTCTTATGAAAAAGCTGGGTGACTTAAGGCTTCTTCCCTGTAAAAAATGTCTCTTCGAAATAATGAATAAAAAATTAAAAAGTATAAATTCCAATTTTGAAAGGAAATTCACCAATTACAACTTGCAATAATTGTTATAAAGAAAGACGTGTGAGAATTTCAAAACAGATTTTCAACTTTTCTGCTTTTTTTTTTTATAATTGTAATACAGTTCGAATATCTCAAGTGTATTCTGAATGTAATGCTGTTATCTTTAAAGATAATGAAATGACGTTTACAACGTGTGCAGGTATCCCACATCCAGTGATAGCCCTGCTACAGTGATTTGTTTATGAAGCGAATGAAATGTTTGGATGGATATGAAATGTAATTAAGCTGGTTCATATAATGTCGTTCGTTCAGTGAGGTATGTCAGTTAGTATCAAAGTTGTCTACGGTGGATGTAACAAGTCTTTGTTGTGGCCATCTACGTTTTAATCTTCTTTCTGGAACTAAATTGTTCGAAACTTGTTGATGAGAAGATTTATATGGCCGTTGAGAGAGTGTGACATGATATTTAGTGTACAGTCGATGTGGTGGTGGTTGCTTGTTGTACTGTTTCAGTGTTTGTGTCTTTATGTATTGTTTCGTTTATACATAGAGAGTCCGCAGAATGGATAGGCCGGGGAAATACATGCATTTAGATCTCGAGGAGGAAAACAAGTGCAAGAGCAGGAAAATATTATCTCCGACTTTATTTTATTAAACATTTTTTACTTTATATTTTATACTTTAATGAAAACATATACTTTTATACTTTACTTTTTTTATATTTTTATACTTTTAATGAAAACATTTTTCTGGGAAAAACTGATTTTAAAGCGATTCCAAGAAAACGTGAATCTAACGTGACATTACGATTTCTCTCTAAAGTGCTATTTCATCAAATGTATTATACGGGATATCTGATCTGTTCAATTTTAAACAAAAATTAAATGTTTCAAGAAAAACAATTGTCTAAAAAAGCGAGCGACTTTAATTGAATGTTTTTTTGTTTTTTTTTAATTATTTATTGTTATGTTTTCTGAAATTTTTTTATCATTACTAACAGATTTAATTATTTGCACTGGGTATACTAACCATATTTGCGTAGAATCCTTTGAGAATCCCCCCCCCCCCCGAAAAATGTAATTTTAGAGGGCTCCTAAGTAAAGTAGAGCGCACTTGCAGACTCTCTAAATGTTATTTATTTATTTTACATCTATACAATACACACTGGTAAATGATAGATGGAGAATGGTTTGACATTCAGACTATTTACATTCAGTAATTGGCAGAAAAACAAATGGAAGTAAAAAACAAAATGAACGGTAAAATAAAAAGACCTCAATTTGACAATATCAATAAAGACAAAAGACAAATAATATAAATTAAAAATTAAAAAAAAAAAAAACAAAAAAAAAAAAAAAAAAAAGGTAATCCCATTAAAATTCAAAAAAAAAAAACTGCTCCCTTTAAGTGTTAATATAAAATGTACCATCAAAATAATGATCTTATTTTTTATAGAGAAAATACTCTCGCATTAATGGTTATATTTGCATAAATTCTCTCTCTATCAAGAATTTATATCTCTCCTAACAGAAGAGTTTAAAAGCGACTGTTTATTGAAAAATGGAGAGCCAACAAAACTGGGGTTCCCATTACTGAGCATTCTAACACATTCGCAAATACCCCTAAATAATTTCAATTAAACTATATGGAATAGTAAATTAAATGATAGAAAAATATTTCATGAACTTCTGCGAATCTATTTACATAATAATCACCTGGAGTTGTTAGGGAGCATATTAAATGTAATTTATGCTTTCTTAAGAATACAAAAAAGTTGAAAAACACACAAATTTTAAAAGCAATAAGTCAAAAGTTGGATCATTAATTCTTTAATGAAAAAAATCCCCTCTTCTAAAGTGTCTTAGAAAGGCTGTGATGAAGTTAATATATTTCCAAGACATTTTATGTGGTAGTTGAAGATTTGGGGGACGGGAGGGAGATCTAATGGAAGAATTGTGAAGATAAGGATTTTTCCTTTATGAAATTAGTAAATCATATTTAATCTGTTAAAACTTTTTCCAGTTTTCACCGGAAATATCCGTTTTGAGGCCCACTAAGTCCAAAAAAGTAGTTTTTAGAAAATAGACTTTTATTTGAAACGTTTCTTCAAGAAAATTGATTTAAGGGTACTTTTGGGGGGGAGGGGTATTGTTATGGTTTCCTCTAAAGTGCTAGTTCAGTTTATTAAACACAATTCTATCATCTAAATAATATTAATTAGAATGAAATATATTGTTGAAATTCCGAGTTTCCAAAAAAACAAAATTAGTAAACCGGAAGTGTGTTTTTTATTGAATTTTTTTTCAGTTTTTGTGATATTTTCTTCATAAAAATACCCACGAATTTTCATTAAATTTTGTATACTAAATATAAAGATTTGTCAATTACAATTTTGAAAATTGGAGTAAGAGAAAGTTTTGTGAGTGTTTCACACCAGTTTTTTAATATAATTAATAATAGTTTTTTTAAATATGAATCAAAAACATCCAATCCTAGCAGCCTCTACAGCTCACTGTCCGGTGATGGACAGTGTTGTCTGTAGCGAGAGAACACTGTTCGGAGGCCGGCAGTGACTGAGAAGGCTCCGGGCGCCAATGACCATAGATGTTGACGCGCCTTAAATAAATAAATATATATATACATATATATAAAATCCAATGTAAAAGATCATTAATTCCACCGTTGTTATAATTATTCACTCTTCTTCCCTTTTGTCATGGGCGGAATTATCTCGGTGCAGGCTGGTTGGATTGGAGCAATCGCGGAGGTACCAGGTTTGGGTTCAGGCCGCACTAACCTTAAGATTTATCGCCCTAGTAGTAATAATGTTCGGTGATGGGTAGCGTTGCCTGTATCGACAGAATACCGGCTGGATAATCGCCAATACTCTGAGAAGACTCCTGCTGAATCCTTGTTTATCTGTAAAAAGCGACGTTTCATTCAATCTTATTGTTTTTTAATCGGAGGGTATTTTTCATCTTCCAACTAGCTCTATTTGCGCAAAAGTCCTTATCTTCTCCACTACATCTTCTCTTCAGTTTTCTCTTTATCAATATATATTCTTTAGAAATACATCTTTATATTTTGATTAAATTCTGAGGTATTATTGTTTAACTTGAGGTACTCATAATTTCTTCCATTGGAAATCTGGAAACAAATAAGTTAACCTCTCACGTGGTGATTTATCCAATCTCATAACGGTGTTATTCTTTTTAATAATTGGAAAATCCACCACAATTTGCGTCATATTGGACGTTTCACTCTACATTAAGTACATTTATCGCAACTATTAACAATCCAACTACTGAGAGCTAATATGCCATCTAACGAAGGTGAAGACGGTCGTTATTAAGAAAAGGAAAACGAGCAGTCACATAACAAATTGAACATAAGTAAACTTGTTTATGCAGATATATTAGTCTCAAATATTATATTCTACTGTGATTTATATATGACTACTAGCTAAACCAGGCCACGCTTAGCTGTGGCTCAGTCTGATTTTAATTATTAGGGAAGTAAATAGAAGTAGGAGTTAACATAGATTCAGCAAGAAAACACATCATTCAATTTCATACCACTGTGAAATAATGAAAGGAAAGAAAGAAAAAATGTTTTTAACTGAAAGAATGTTTTTAAGAGCTGAATGCGCTGTTCTACCTCCTTCCACCAACGTAGCAGTAATACCTGAAGAAGCAAGTGCTAACGCAATATAGCCATTTGAACGGATTTTTAGCCGGATTAAGGAAATTAAGAATGTTTTTCCAGTTCCACCTGGAGCGTCCAAAAAGTTAATCCAACAGATTGGTTTTTCACAGCTTGTATGATGGTATCAAATGCTATCTTTTGTTCTTGAAGCAGTTTCAGTGTATGTTCTTAGACGAATAGCTGTAAGTAAGTCATTTCTGGTGTATGAAAGCTCTCTGAGCAGTTCTCTCTCGAATGTTGCATTGATCGATATTCGGTACTGTTAATCTCAATAGTGCCAACAACTTGCCTCACATTGCAAGACAAAGATCCTCAATGAAGATTAGCGGCTTCATTGTATATTTCTTCTGTGAAATCCAAGCCATGATTGCGTTTCTTGACGTATTCTGTGCAGCATATCTTCAGTGGAGAGCGCGCCACGATCGCAACGCGTCTGCATCTGTCTGCATTTCTACCAAACTCACGAAACGCTCGGAATTTCCCGTTTCCGTGGGAACTTCGGAATAAAAAGTATATATAAATATTCTTATATAGAAATGTAAAGTTGTGTAAAAATTTCAAGTCAATCCATCAATTACTTTTCGAGTTTTGCCGCCACAAACATACGGATGCTGAATTTGTATATATATATATATATAGATTATTCTGTATTATGTTTGATCTATTTATACTTTGTTTACCCTCCTGTCTATGTGAATCAAAAGTTTTAACGCTTTTGTATATGTGCATTGAAATTCAATTATGTATTATTGCATTTTGTTTGAGTAGAAAATTCTCTCTTTTATATCTTCAGTCTACCTGTTCAATTTAATCTGTAACACATGACAGAAAGTGTGTAGTAGCCATCTCAAAATAAAGTAATAAATAGTAGATTTTCCATTCTTAGTAGAAAATAATGGTTATCGCACAAAATTCTCGTTCCCGGAACGTGTCATACTTAGTACAAGCTTTACACTATGCGATCCAATTACAAGTGGACTTTTATGCTTTATCTTAAATCTTCGTTCCTAGAACTTATCAGTACGATATCGCAAAAAGTTGAAGAAGAAATATTTAAAATGTTGAAAATAACAAGAGTCAAAGGTAATAAATAAATAAATAAATAAATAATTTTTAAATGTACATAAAAAGTATTATTTATGCTTTTAATTCAGTAAATGTTTGTGCTAATTTTTCTGACAATACTAAAAATTAATTATTAGATCATAAAAATAAATCAAGTAATTAATGGGAGAGTTAGTAGTAGTAAGTAAGTATGCTAAAGAAAAAGACAAATACTTGCAATTTAATCTGAAAATGACACCCATATAGTTTTACGGCTGGCCTAAATACCAACAATTAGGGTCAGTGGGTACATTAATTAGCGGTTAAGGAACTTAGCCACAACATTGTTGGTTTTATGTAAATAGTATATATCTTTTTTTTTTTTTATTCCTTGTGACGTCAGCTAGATTACTCTTACATCTCACTGCGTTGACTGAGGAGTTTGTACTTACTTCAAATATAACTCTGTTCTAAATATTATGGAATGAAATATTGAACTTTTATTTCCTACAATTTGTTAATAATAAATCAATGATATAATCTCTAGAGCTACCCTTCAGTATGATCCTATTGCTAAGAATGGCAGGAACACCAACAGTAATCCTGGTTAATTGGATTTTATCGACATTTAAGAGAAACATCCTATTAAAAAAAAAAACTATAACAATTTACTTGATTAATACAACAAATTAAAAAAAAAAAAAAAAAATATCATTTTTTTATTCTATAACCATCATACACAATACGGTACTCTCCTCTACGAGACAAGAGTGACGCCAACTAGGCGGCTCAAAGTTATCTTGTCTTGAATGAGAGAGCCTGAGCAGAAAAAGTTGCGATCCTAGACTATCAAGTGAAACTAATATTTCTTGAAACCATAGCTATTAGTTACCCATCACCGGCAGCAATACAAGCTTGAATACATGAATCATAGCACGAGGTACCTCAAGACGTAGGAGTTAAGAGTTTTCTGTACTGACTAAGGGCTATTCTTCTGAAATTGGAATGTTTGGATGTGCATAATGACCCAAAAAAAAATATTGTCTTTGTTGGCCCACAGTCTGCCATTATTGCTGAAACTAGCAATAAAGTAAGCGGAAGCCAGTCCTCAAATATCCGGCAGTTAATAAATGAAATCCTATGTGGGGAAATGGAGATCATGTTTCCAATGATGCCTCTCTCATTGGGGGACTGAAGGAAATACCACTGAGGTAAAAGAGTGTACCTAAACAGGTGCAGCCTTATCAGCTCTTAACGTACTTAGTTAAGTGAAAGGATATATTAAAGGAAAACTGAAGGAATCCTTAAAAGAAGGTTATAGAATTTACGCAAACAGTAAATTGAACGCGGTAAACAGAGAAAGAACATGGTAGGCCCTTATGATAATCCTATCCCGTATAAACTAAATAGGAAGAAAAGCGTTGCTTGCTTTATGACACATTCAACTCCCAGTTTTCTTTTACTGCAATTCTTACACTCCTAAATAAAAAAAAATCTGGTGTGAAACACTCACACAACTTTCTCTTACTCCAGTTCTCAAAATTATAATTGACAAATTTTATAGTTTGTGTACCAAATTAATTCAAATACGGCGAAAACTGATAAAACCGTTCAAGTAAAAGCGCACTTCCGGTTAACTAATTTCCTTGAAACTCAGAATTTTGGCCATCCATTTATTTGTAATTAATTTTGTTTGGATGATAGAATTGTATAATCAACTGTGATAGCACTTTAGAAAAAAACAAAACCCCCACCACTCCCCTAAAAGTGCCATAAAATGAATTTTCCTAGAGAAATGTTTCAAATAAAAGTTGTAGCTTCTTCGTATGTGTAGTTGATATAACTAGTTTAAAGGAAATCGTCGGAGCCATTTTTTTGAGAAAATCGCAAAAAAGTAAAAAAAAACAACAAGTAAAGTGGAACTTCCGGTTGAGGAATTTTGACAGATGACTCACTGTCAGATGCTGGTGATACTTAAACGGAATATCAAGTTTCAGCTTTCTATGGTTTTTCGTTTTTGAGCTATGCTGTTCAAAATACACACACACACACACACACACACCATTTGCTAAAAACCATTTTTTTGGACTTTAGGGGACCTCAAAACGGAAATTTCCACTCGATATCGAAAATTTGACACGATTTTACTAGGAGTAAGAGAAAGTAAAAAAAAATGGATTCAATATTGGTATTTTTACTAAATATTTAGCTCTTCAAAAAACTGCATGTGGAGGACATTAACTTAACATTGAAATGGCAGTGTTTAGCGATAGACATGCCTCAAATCGCAATTCCTCAATTCACTCCCTAGAAACCCTTTGAAATGGATTTTCCTTCACAAATGTTTCAAATGAAAATTATAAGATCTTTAATTATGAAAGTAGCGTACCTAGTATATAAGAAACCCTTGAGAAATTGCAAAAAACTGAATTTGTTGAGGAATATCAATATTGACATATTGATCAAAACCTAAATGTCTGATAAGCTCTGGATAGATTCAGTTTTACAACCATCTCCTACAGGACACACTAATTTAAAAAAAAAATGTGTATATATATTTTTGATAATTGTAGAATTGTAGAGGACCTCTAAATATCTGTAGAAAACCTCAAAATGTCTGAGAGGACCTCAAAATATATATTTCCAGTAAAAACTTAAGTTTCAAAAATCAGAAATGAACGTAAAACATTTCTACAGAGAAGAAATAGAAAGTAATGGTATTATTAATGCTCTAAAACCATAATTATTATTCAGAACAATAGCATTAATAAACTAATCTGTTTACTATAAAACCTGTTGTGGAATAATCCATTGACATAATTCCATACAAAGAATAACAATTAATGAGATTAGTACTTCCATACTGTTACGAATAAATATACCTATGCCGCCCTGCAAGGATTACGTTTGTGCATAAATCAAATGATAAAATACATTCAATATTTCAATAATTCTTTGCGTAGAGCTTTTCTTCTTTTTTTTATGTACAAAATTTGTAACTGTTACAATTTTCATGAAAGCATACTACAAACATGTGGGGACTGCTGAAATGGAAAATGTTATTAAAAAAATCTGGTGTGAAATTAATCTGGTATGGTTTATTAATTTTCTTGAAACTCAGAATTTTGGCCATCTATTTATTTCTAATTAATTTTGTTTGGATGATAGAATTGTATAATCAACTATGATAGCACTTTAGAGAAAAACATAACCCCCCTCTCCCCTAAAAGTACCCTTAAATGAATTTTCCCAGAGAAATGTTTTTAAATAAAAGTTGTACATCTTTGTATGTGTAGTTTATATAAAAAGTTTCAAGAAAATCGTCGGAGCCATTTTTTGAGAAAATCGCGAAAAAGTGAAAAAAATCATTTACTGAAGTGGTAAAGTAAACGCACTTCCGGCTATCAGATTTTTTCAAACTCGGAATTTCAACAACATATTTAATTCTATTTAATATTATTTGGATGACAGAATTGCCTAATAAACTGAAATAGCAATTTAGGGGAAGCCGTAACCACACACCTGCCACAAAAATACCCTTAAATGAATTTTTCCAGAGAAATGTTTCAAATAAAAGTTGTAGCTCTTTATATGTGTATGTACAAAGTCGTTGGAGCCATTTTTGAGAAAATAGCAAAAAAATAAAAAGTCAAACAAAAAACCTACTAGTAAAGTGGAACTTCCGGTTGAGGAATTTTGACAAATAACGCACTATCATATCTCATGGTGATACCTAAAAACGGAATATCAAGTTTGAACTTTCTACGCTTTTTCGTTTTTGAGTTTTCTAAAAACCACTTTTTTGGACTCAGAGGACCTCAAAACGAATATTTCTAGTGAAAACTCGATATCGAAAATTTGACACGATTACAATAATTCTACTAGGAGTAAGAGAAAATAACTCAATTGTGCTACGGTTTCCCACCGAAAATGCTTGTTTTGATGTTCTTGGGTAATGTTGAAGTTGTCTTTAGTGAATGGTCTGATATTCCGTTTTGATTTAAAGCTATTTGTTATTCCACACGATGTTTTAGGCAAAAAAGGGTTAACGGAAAATAACACCACTATTTCTAGTTTTTACTTTTCTGTTTTTCATTTTCGTCGAAAACGATTACTTAAACTTTAATTTGGTTCACTGTGCTTACACAGCGCTTATTTATCTTCATTTGGTAACATTTTTCTGAAAAAAAAAACTACATTAAGGGTGGTTCCAGGGGATCAGTGATATTCATAGTTATTCATGGTTAAATGTGATTTCAGTATATTACTCGGTTCCATCAACATATTATCACAGCTGGAAAATCGATTGCATCTTAAAACTATCGATGTTGTTCTAGAAAATAAGATGTAGCAGACAGGCTTTTAATGTTAAAACATTTTTCAATTTTCTGCCGTCAGTATATACGTCTTTATTAGAATGAGGTGGAAAGATGCGTCTTTAGAATGATTATATCGTTTCATACAGTAATGGCGAATTCAATGAAGTAAACAAAAAATCTGTGTTACTTTTGAGCATTACTTCATTCATTAAAAGGACAAACATTCAAACGTATTTATAAAAGCTTTGCAAATAAATTCTTTACCAAAAAAAAAAAAGTAAAAAAAGTAATGATCAATTTATTTATTGATTACAGGTTCAACACACTATAATTTGGCAAGCAATCTTTGTAAACAAATATTATAGGGGTATGAAGAGAGAGAGAGACTAGACTAAATCAAGATATGATCTAAACGTGATGCATTTAGAATTTCTTTTTTTCTGTATTTTACTAACAAACCATTAAGAAAAACTAGGCAATTTGTTATCATAAAAGCGAATATAATGTTAATAGAAATTATAAGGCTGAAACAAGTAAGAATAAATTATTGGTTAAAGGTGAAAAAAATTATATAGTTCTAACCAGTAATATATAAGTAGGATGTATGCAAACAAGATATTATTGTTATCGCTTCCTACAATTTAACAGAAAAGTTAAGAAACTTAAAAAAAAAAAGTGGAAAGGGAAAAGATGGAGATGGGAAGGAAAAAGATAATGGTCACACTACCTGTCACTTAGTGTGAGAGGATTAAATGGTGTAGAATGGTGGTAGAGTTGCACGCAAACTTATCGCTTCACTTAACACCAACTAAGGGTTCTTCACACTAAATTTATTTCTATTTCATACAGCTGTAAAGCTCTATATATGTTAATCTACTTAAAATTGAACTATTCTATCATAAAAGATTAATATGTGAAAAAATTAGAAATAAGTTGACAAACTAATTTTAGAGGAGTAGGAGGAGTTTGAACTGTGACGTTTCTAGTCAAATCTCTTTCGCTTCATGTATTTTACTTGTAACGGCTGTTATTTTTAATACGAGGGTGAATAGGTGTGATGCCACTGTTGAGACTGCCTTTTGGTTTCAGGTGTGTAGTGTGCAACCCAAGTTTCATCTCCAGTAATGATGGAGCGGAGAAATTCATCTCCATGGAGTTTGTAGCGTCTCAAAAACTCTTGCTCGGCCTCCACTCGATTCACTTGTGTTGGTCGTCAGCTGTTTTTGGGACCCACCTCGCGGACAGATTCCGATATCCGAGGGTTTCTGTGATGGTTGCTGTAGCAGAGATCTGGAAATTTGCGGAAACATCGCAGAAAGTTCATCCACAGTCAATCTGCGATCGTCACGGAGCGCATTTTCGATTTTTTCCACAATTTCGTCAGTCACAATTGAAGGTCTTCCGCTTCTCTGATCATCATGCACAGGCGTACGACCGTTTTTAAACTCGTGACACCACTTGAACACACTCGTACGATTCATAGCTTTATCACCATATGCAGTTTTTACCTGATTATAAACCTCAACCGGAGTTTTTCTCTTCCAAACGAGAGATAACGGATGACGCCGCGTATTTCACACTTGGCGGGAGATTGGATTGACATTTTTCACGAAACATATTGTCGTGTCGACAGTTCTCAACGTACTGACCTCGAACCGGTCTCGTTGCGGAGGGGAGGAATCAGGCTACACGACATGTGTAGCCAACATGTCGAAAACAAAATCGCTCCGGCCGTAAGAGCCTCAGTACACTTACTTTTACTGGACATGCCTCGTAATAAATAAGAAATTGCAGCTGGCCTGGAAATATAGAGGAAGCCCTACTTTGTTAACAATATTAATAAGAAATTGATATAATTTTTGGCTATTTACCATGTATTTTAAGATCAAAAACAGTTTAAACAATAAAAAGTTTTAAGGACGAAGAAAAAACTGTGCAGTTAATTCTTATCCGATTCATCTACCCTGTGTGTAAGAATTCATTCTATAACCAATTATAAATAGTATTGAATTTCGAAATTAATGGTAGTTGCGCTCATATTTCATACATAAAGTAATCTAAATTCACCGCCACCAATATCTTTGATAAGATTTTAGAGCTCCAAAGAGCAATTCATTTTGACTTTTCGATTTTTCCCTCTCTCTTACCTCAATATAGCAAATATTTATTTACCTTTGTATGTGTACTTAGTATTTCACAGGTAATGTATAAATAAACACAAAAAGGTAAAAACCTTTTGAAAAAATTAGATCATATTTTTATTAATATTTAAAAAAAAGTATGCGGTTTGCTCTAAGCAAATGAATCACATGCTTTTTTTTTCTTGTCCAAATCTTTGTCATGTAATGAAATTATTGTAAATTAAATTTTGTTATTGATTTTCTTATATTAAGATTTCAATGGTAAATAACCTTTGAAGTTTTATATTAATATAAATTATTTTTTTTTTACATTAATAGGCAAGCGATTCTGTTTATTTGGGTGAAACTTACGTATGGAAGATAGGATGATAATATTTCCAACCTAACAAAGAAGAAACAAAAATAATAATTACATTTAATTTTTCTACAAAAATCTCCTTGTAAATTCATACACTTGCGCCACCGATGCTTGGATTCCTTTTATTTAGGCGCTTTTGTCCAAGTCGGCAAAATAGGCGTTTGTCGCTTAGGTGACTTCGGCATTGGATCCATATTTCTTCCCAAGAGGCTGCAATCCGAAGGGGCAGAGTCTGGTGAATAGGATGTATGTGAAATGTATTGGTGATGTATGTTTGCAGTAGCACGAGCGGTTTTGTAAAGGGGCTTGTGTTGGTAAGTTTTTAGAGAGAGAAGTAATAAGAAAGTAGTCATCACTGCTAACTATAAATATATTCTATTGAAATAATAACTACAAATTATTTGCAAGATATTATAAATTTATTAATAACTGATGCTAAGAGAGCGAAAAACAAGTGTTCTGCTTCAGAGTGTCTACAACCAACTGTCTTAATAAATGATCTAGAATAAAGCCAAATCTCTATCACTGGCATGAGTTTAAGAGAGCGATTCCTGAAGCAAGTGTTCTGGCTTTGAAAGCAGAATACAGACTGTCCGAAAGAATGCCTTCTCTTACAAAACAGTTGGCGAAGTGGCATTGTATTAATTTAACGGATTCTTGCGCCTTTGTCTCTTGGTTTGCATTGACCTAGATTGTAGTATACCTGGCTCTATCTCCATCACTAAATACACTATTTGAACTATCTAATTTTCACAAAACTATTTTCAAAAACTATTATTTTTCCATTTCGTTCTTCCACTACATATGCGGCACAACTTCAAACTTCAATTCATGAATTTTAGCCATCACTCTGAGAGCTTTGTCTTGATGAAACAGAACTTTCTTCTCCGCTAGACCTGAAATTTTTTCTTTGTTTGCTTCAACTGGTCCAGAAGGTGAGAAGAATAATATTAGGCATTCATCATCCTATTCTTTTCTAGATAATTCACCAAAAAGATTCCTTTAGCGTCCCAAAAAAAAAAACTGTGGCCATGACTTTCCCCGCAGATGGGCCGCTTATCATTTTTTTTTTTGGCATTGGTTCTCCCTTACCTGTCCGTTGTTTCGATTGCTGTTTGTTTCATCTCGGGCGTATAATGGTGGATCCAGGTTTTGTCTACAGTAACAAACTGCTGCAAAAAGGTTTGTTGAGTTGGACTTGTAGGGAAGCTCAAACATGATATTGCGTTTAGACATTACTATCGCAGACACCAAGATTTCCGGCAAAATCCAGCAACCGGAAGTGTAACTTTTGGTGTTTTCTCTTTGTTTTTCTTGATTTTCTCGAAAACTTCTCCAACGATTTTTTTAAAACTTTGTATAATATCTTCTTTTTCTTTTGGGAGTTTCCTCTTATAATATACTATCTACACACATTCAACGTACCTATCACTTTTTTTAACTCTTTTTCCAGCAATATTTTTCTTGGTTCTGCAACCTACATAAAATTAATACGTATTCTTTCTCTCCTTTGGCTTTACGGTTCACGAAGGACCTTGGCCTCCTCTATCCCCCCTTCCCACTCCTCTCTTACCAAAGCAATCCTTCTCCATGTCCTTACTCCCAAACTTCTGGTGTCCTCCTCTACATCATCCAGCCACCTAATCCTAGGTCTTCCTCTTTTTCTCCCCCCACCCGGGTGCCAATTCATTATTTTCCTGGAGAATCTGGAATCTTCCATTCTTATTATATGCCCTAGCCATCTCAATCTTCCCCTCTTATTCCATCCTACTAAATCTTACTCCTGGTAGAGCGCTCTTATTTCAGTATTCTTCCTAATCCTGTACCTTTCTCTTTCTTTCATTGGGCCAAAGATATCTCTTAGAATCTTCCTCTCCCAAGCATTAAGCACAGTTCGTCCTCCTTGGTTAACACCCACGTCTCGCTGGCATACGCAACCACTGGCCTCAATATACTTTTGTAGACGATCATTTTTGCCTCCCTTGATAGTTCTCGAAAACTTTAACACCTTTTGCAGTGCCCAGAAACACCATATTGCCTGCCGTTAACCTACCTTTTATTTTTGCACTCATTTCATCATTCCTTTCAATTAAAATGGCTCCCAGATATTTAAAAGATGTCACCCTCTCAAACCTGTAAGGTGCGCATATAGGCACTTCATAACTATCCAGGTTTCTTCGAGAACACATCATAAACTTCTTCTTTGCCTGATTTATTTTTAGGCCCAGTTTCTTCGAGGTCGCTTCAAATTCTTGGAAAGAACCCGCCAGCGCTGCTTTGGTTCTCCCTGTCAAGACGAGATCGTCTGCGTATGCCAAATGTTAGGGCTTAATCTATTATAGATTGTGCCATTGGTACTTGTCCGTATTAATACGTGTTAGAACCATTAATAAGAGTTCCTAATTTGAAAAAAAGAATAGTTTACCGAAAGTCGATTTACAGAATAGGTTTTTGACTGAATAGGTTTTAGACGGAATAGGTTTTTCACTGAATAGGTTTTAAGACGGAATAGGTTTTTGAATGAATAGGTTTTAAGACGGAATAGGTTTTAAGACGGAATAGGTTTTTGACTGAATAGGTTTTAAGACGGAATAGGTTTTTGACTGAATAGGTTTTAAGACGGAATAGGTTTTAAGACGGAATAGGTTTTTGAGTTATTTGGAACTTTTTCGTTTACGGTTTCGTTTTCTTTAAAATTAGAATGCTTGCTACATAAATAGTAACGTATTAACTTTTATTTGAATCATAGAGTATTTTCCATATTAGACGGCTCAGGTGTACAATTAAAATCCCCACTACTATTTTCTTTATGGCCAGCCAAACTAAACATTGGTAACGTTGCAATTTTACAAGAAAATTTTAAAATTGAGTTATGTTAATTAGAGTAAGAGAAAGTTTTGTGTGTGTGTGTGTTACGTATCAGATTTTTATAAGTATATATTAAGTTAATAAAAATTTAATGCACGGTGTTAATTAAAAAAAAATAAACATTTTTGTTTTATACAAACTCATCACCTATTCAGTTTTAAATAATTTCTTAAATAAATTTAACATTTACATTAACATTAACTCAATATTAACATACAAATGATTTAATTTAAACAATTCTATTTCCATGTAAATTTTTTGTTTGCTTTCTCAAGCAAAGAGACAATAAAAGAAAAAAAGGAAGAGAAACTTAGCAAGAGGAAGAAATTTATCATCATTTCATCACAATAAATTATTTTAAAAACTTTCTGAATAATTCATTATTTTAAAATGTGCAGGTTTTTTTATTTATTTATTTTGTTTTTTTACTGATATTACAAAAGAGAGATTCTACGAAAAGAATTAAAAAAAAAAAGAAGCAAAGAACAACAAATTCTATTTACATTGCTCTAACTTCACTGTTTTATAACCAGGTGAAAGTAGCGTTAGTTTTTCAAGATTAATTGATCAGTAAAAATAAAAAGCTCTTATATACCGTTTGTTTCGACACTTGTCGGTCGGGAACTTCTTCACAAAATACAATATGTAAATAAAAAAATATGTGTTATTCAAAGAATCTAAGAATTGGCCTAATTTTCTAAATAATTGTACCCAGTTTTTCTAGTTTTTAGGTAGTACAAAATTTTTTGCTATAAATTGTTAAGTTAGTTTTGCACATTTGTTTCCACTTATTTGTTGTTGCGCTGCTTAAAGGATTTATAAAAAAAAGGAATCTGATCGTGCGCGATCTATTTTTGGCATCAGTAAGCAGTCAGAAATTTCCAACTAATTCTTCAATATTTCAAGCGTTGATTGTGCAATATGTGGTGGGGACGAGTATTGTTTTCCTATGCAAACCACATCACATTTTTAAGATTGTAGGTTTCATTTTATTTTCTCTGTAATACTAACTATTGTAGTACGCTATACTTAAAAAAAACAAAAAAAAAAAAAAAAAAACAAATTCTTGACATTAAGCATCTAGCTCATAATAAAAGATCCCTTCTCTTCTTATGTCATTAATCTTACCAAAAAAAAGTGTTTATCTAAAGTGCATATTTCTTAGAGGATTCGCCTTTTTTTTTTTTTGAATGAGAAATAGTGCCGGTTTTCATAGTTGACAAAAATTTTCTCCAATCTTATAATTTTTACTAAATAGTCATCAATTTTATACGAGGGTCATTCAATAGATAATAACGAGACAAATCGCTGTAGCTTAGAAACGGTTTGTTCAATCCATACAATAGTTTCAATGCGTCAAGTTGGCATCCTTTAATTAGTTTCTCATTAGCTGTTCGAGAGTATTTGGGTAAGCATAACCTCAAATATGTTCAGTTAATAATGGCGATTCCGCTCGAGTATTGCACCTCGGAAGAACAACGCTCAGTGATTAGATTTTTAGTCGCAGAAGGTATCAAAGGTAGTGAAAATCCACGAAAGAATGTTGAAAGTGTACGGAAATAATTGTTTGAACCCTTCGAACGTTTACAAATGGGTAGAACAGTTTAAAAATGGCCGCGTAAATGTCTGTGACGAGCAACGAAGTGGACGACCGGTTAAAGTTGCAAACAGGTTAATTCAAAGACAACAGGCATATTACTGTTGTACATATTACTACATGATAACTGAAGTAGTGCATATGAGTGTTGGAACTGTCCACAACATTATTCAGAATAAGCTGCAGTGTAAGAAAACTTGTGCGAGATGGGTTCCAAAACAATTTATGGACGCCTACAAAGAAAGTGGGGTGGAAGATCCCCCCAACAGCCTCGACCTCGCCCCATCGGACTTCCATTTGTTTGGACCTCTTAAAGAGGCTGTAGTGGAATCATTATTGTGATTCCTGTGGTATGTAGTAGATGTCTTGAAGAGGGCGGTAGTTAGTTTATAGATTTTGGAAGTTAGAGCACGAATTACTACACTGAATTTATAAAAATAGACTATATTTTTATAGCAACACTCATACCAAGACATCTGTCCTAGTGTGCGACCTTGGTTAGTTCGGTGACCAGTAATTTAGGTCAGTGGCCAGCTTTATCGGTGCTTGCTTTGATGTAAATTATTGACCCTTGGTTTTGTTTGTTTGGCCGCGGCCTTGTCTTGAAGACAGCGGCCGGCTAGGCCACTCACTAGTTATAAATTATTTTTTTATTCCTGCCATCCTTTGTGAAGATAGCAGCTGGCTGCAACCACTTTGACATTGCTATGACTTTATGTCATTACAAGGCTCTACGTTGGATACATTTTCAATCCAATGAAGAAGTTAAAAATCAGGTGCAAAAGTGGCTTCGAGATCAACCCAAAGAATTTTACGCCAGAGGCATAAGCAAATTAGAAGAACGATGGGACAAGAGTATAAATGTTACACTGGGGACTATGTTGGGCATCCTAACTTCTTCACAAAGTTTTGTATTGATTAAATAAATCTTTTTTGATCTACAGCAATTTGTCTCGTTACTTACTGGAATGACCCCTCGTATCAGTGGCAGAATCTTCAACTTATTTAAAACGACTTTTTCTTGAGAAAAACATTAGCTTCCTCGACCATAAACTTCTTTCTCATAAACTTTCTCGGAAAAAAATTGCTAATTATGGAAAAAATCGGAGAAAATAACGGAAAAAAAAACTGTTAAGTAAAAACACACATCCGATCAACCTATTTTCTTCAACTAGGAAAACATAACTCCAAACCTCAAATTACCCAAAAACAAAAAATATCGGGCATGATCGCATTACCTTCAGCAGTAAGAGAAATTGAAAACAATAGTCTCTCAAATGATTCTTAGATGCTTATCTGCATTACAAAAACTATTTTTTATCTTAAAAAGGTACTGGGAAAAATCGGCGAAGAGGAAGTGCAGGAAGAAGAAAACTACTTCTCATTACTTTGTGTATATTGATTTAGCAATGAAGAAAAATGTTACGTCCCAGAAACTGTAATCCATTAAATAGATTAAAGAAGAAGAAGAAGAAAAAAAAAAGCCACGAAGGTATGGGCTACATTTTCCAAGATCTAACTCTAATATTGGATCAGATGCAGTTTTTTAATGGAGACAAGTAGCAAGGATAAGTTATTACATAATACTCCCTATATGAAATAGATTCAAAACTTGGACTGAAAATCGAAGAATAAATCGTGTAAATGTGTGTAATTCATATTATCAAATACGGTTTACAAGCAAGTAACAAGATGTCAAACTACGAAAAAATTCGATACATGCTGAAAAAGAATTTGCAAATCTATAGAAGGAGTTTCAGTGATGACTTTTCACAAAGCTTTATGAAGCTTAATGGATATTGACTATCCACTAGTTGCACTAGTGCAAATAAAGTAATGGCTGCTTTTACTCTTGGTCGGTTGTGTAATAAAAAGGAATTTCGCTAGGTACTTTTGATTTAATAAATCTCACATTATTATAGAATCAAAAGAAATATAAAAAGAAAAATTTGTAAAAGAAAATTTTATAACAAGAAAAATTATAGCGTTATATTTACCAGAATGGATGAGACGAATAATTATTTGGATGTGGAAAAAAAAAGCTATATATGCATTAATACATTCTACAAAATTTATTTGAGCGGCTCATATTATATGGTGACTCTTTTTGGTGACCAATATTTGACATATGTAGTTTTCCATTAATTTATTGAGTTTGTAGTGGTGACCTGGAGTTTTCTGTAGGTATACTAGAACCAACTACATCACACAGATCGACTAGCTCTGTTTAGATCCTGGTTATAGTGTATGGGATTTATCGGCTGTTGGGATAACCCGTTGAAATAACCAAGTGGCAAATCCATTTTTTTTAAGGTAAACTACCAGGGCATTTTGAGCACATTAAGACTCATCCTCATGGATCCAAAATTAATCAAGAGATATTTTGCCCACGCTGAACTGCTTCATTTTGTGGTGATCGAACGGTTTCGGCCGGCCATTCACCTATCATCAAGATATCTTGATAATAAACAGTTTGATAATACAAGATTTGCACACAGAAAAATCGGTTTACACAATCTGATGCTTTCTAGCTCTGCGGACCCAACTACAACTATCCAAAATATTACTAGCAAAAAACTTCCAAGATATTCCAAAAACCAAAGAATATTAAAGGCGAAAGGTCCACGACATGATAATAAAAATGATATTACAAATATTAGATGATTTTTAAAAACGTTGGAAAAAAAAAAAAACTAATTAAAAAAATATAAGGAAATAAAAGCTTTATTTTCTTTTTGTTTTGTTTTAATGATTTCAACTAGAAGTCATAAAGAAAATTTGTTTTTTCTATATTGGGAGAACACTCCTTTAGTACTTTTCCCTTTAAGAGATAATTTATAAACAAAGACTTAATTAAAAACAAGCTTTTTTGATGTTTCACAGTTCATATTTCAAAGCAAATATTAGGCTTGTTGAAGAGTAAAAAGTTATTTATTTTTTTTAAATAAACAATTTTAATAAATTATCAATTAAACATTTAAGTCGTTACTAAAATATTAATGTTTAATTAAAAAAAAAAAATCCAGTTAATAATAGGTTAATAGTTAATAATATTTTTAATTAACGAGATAAAAAAATACTTTCCAGTGGTATAATTATTATCAATATTTTAAACAATACATTTTATTTATACTACATTATAATACAAAATATTAAGGGATCCATTGTTCCCGCTATCTTCATTATTTAATACCATTGGTTAATATTGTAAATTATTCGCGAAACAGCTAATTGAAATCTTTTTGTACGTATACAAAATTAATTCTGTAAAAACCACTCAGAATCTTTAAACAAGCACTCAACCAACAGTGGAACAATTAAAATACGAGTTCCACATATATATCCATTATTATTCTATTCAAATAAACAAGGCATACATAAAAAAAAGCTGGCCAATCGCCCATCTAATGAGATATTTAATGTGAGCAGTTTGATAATAGACACTGATTGTCACGATTTAATTAATTAAAAAGCGCCATAACAAACATTAAGAATTTCTTACTGGAGTGAGAAAAATTCCAGTTACATTCAAGTAGCATCCCATTACTGTACCTTTTGAAGGAAACACTCCTAAGTGAAACAATAAAAAAAGTCTTTGCGTTGAGATTGATAAACCGACGTTTAACCCATATTGCAATGGGCTTCCTTTAGGGTAGATGCTGGCTTGATTGCTAAACCAATACTGAAAAGAATTAAGAGTATATAGTTTTAAAAAACAATGCAAAGAAAAATGCAGGGCCTTCTTGCACGAAAAAGGCGGGGCTTAATCATTCCTCCCATGCATATGACTTGGCCCTATGGATGACGAGGTCTAAGCCTGCCCCTCCCACTGCCTTGTTGCCTACGTTGCAGCCTTAATTTGTTCTGAAAACGTTCATTATTTCTTACTTTTCCTTTTTCTCTCCTCTACCTGAGCCTCGTCGTGTTCAGGCAGCCAACCATTTCTATATATGCCGTTTCCTTCTTTTTCAATTTTTATTTTCGCTGATTTTACGTTCGTAATAACTGTTTATTTAGGCAAGGACTTTGACGTCCACAAAATTTACTCTATATCTAAACTGTGGACGCAAGTTCGGCAAGTCATAATATAAACGTTTTGTTATGCATGCATATTTGCTTGCCTATGCCCTTAAGCGAACATTCCAAACTGAGACAAATAAAGTGATCTATATTAATACGCGGGGTACCAGCACTATAACCTCACCAAAAAGCAAAGCAAGCGCCAATTTCTTCCATGCATGCTTTATTTCCAATTACCCATCAATTTAACAATTTTTTAACATATATGTACTTTTATTAACTAAAAATGTGAAAAACAAAAATTAAGTGCCTATTTGTAGGACCGTAATTATATTATCCTAATAACCTTCAATTGTGAAAAGTTTTAAAATATGCATACATAATTTCTTTTTATTAACATCGTTTAATTTTCTTATATTTATTTTTATTATTAAATAATTATTAATTTATTCACATTTAAATTTACCAGTGTGTGTGTGTGTGTGTGTGTGTGTGTGTGTGTGTGTGTGTGTAGGGCAGCTTAAATAAAAATACAAAATCGCTTAAGTATAATTCACACATCGTTTTGAAACCACAACGTAACCGAGCAATTTCTTTTTTATCGGCATTTTTTTTTTCAATTTTCTTAAGAAAAATTTTTCGAATTTTTATGGAGTAAGAAATTTACTATTTTCACTTTCTCTAATTGCTTAGAGGAAGTATTGATTGCGAGGGAGCCAAATTTTCGAAATTGAGTTTTCACCAGAAATACACGTTTTGAGGTTCCCTGAGATCAAAAAAGTGGTTTTTAGAAAATGGTGTGTGTGTGGTGTGTGTGTGAAAAGAATACCTCAAAAATGAAAAGTTGCAGGAAGCTCCTCCCTCACACTTGTTATTCCGTTTAGGTATTGCTGCATCAGTCAGGAAGATTTCGGGCAAAATCTTCACTGAATGTTTTTTGTTATTTTCTTGTAAACCGGCTCCAACGAATGTCTTTAAACCTGATATATCAACTACACATACAAAGAACTACAACATTCATTTGTAAACATTTCTCAGGGAAAAATCATTTAAGAGCATTTTTGTGAAAAGGCTGTCGTTAGGGTTCCCTCTAAAGTACTACTTCAGTTTATTACACAATTCTATCATTTAAATAATATTAATTAGAATTAAATATGTTGTCGAAATCCTGAGTTTGAAGGTAATCCGAACGACCAGACGTGCGCATTGCTGAAAGTAGTTTCATTTAAAAGGGCACTTTTGGGGGAGAGGTTGGGAATTATGGTTTAACTCTACAGTGCTATTTTAGTTTTAACGCTGTGCTATCTAATTCTGATTAAACTAAACTAAATGATATTAATTAGATAAGTTGCCAAAATTCCCAGTTTGAAAGAAAATCGATTGAGCGTCTAATAGGTTTTTCAGCTTTTGTGATTTTCTTGATAAAAATGCTCACGGTTTTAAACACTAATATGAATTGTAAGTGTGAAGGAAGAGAAAGACGTGTGAATGCCTCACACCAGATTTTTTTCAATAAAGTTCACTTGAAGAATTCCCGCCCCAGTTCGGGCTCCAAATACTAAATTATTATTTTTGTATTATAATTAATTTATCAAGTTAGCCACCAACGAAAATCCGCTCGGTAGTTTCTAAAATACGCAAATAAAAATGACAGACGGAATACATTTCGTCATAATCGATAAGCTCTAAAATATAAAGAATTTCAAAAATAAAAATAAATTCTGAGAAATTCTCAATAGCAATTGAATTTTATGTTTATTGATTTGTTCCGGTTAATTTTAATAGAAATGTTGAAAGATAGATGTTGAGATAAATTGATGTTTTAAATTAAATTTACAAACTGAACATCGATCAGTTTATTAGATTTATTATTAACAACAATATGATAGCATCTGTCCCAAAGATAGAATATAGAGATAAAACTGTGTGCCGTAATACTTCACAAACTGACAATATCATTAAAATGTATGGTGAAATTTGTGATGTCATTGAAACTGTTGAATAAATATTAATAGTGTTGTCAAAAATATTGATCTTGTATCAAGATGTAAGAGGAGAAATAGGCAATGTGTTTGGTGTGTGTGTGTGTGTGAAAAGCCAGGGTTAGAGTTTTGTTCTCACTCTCTCCCGAATTTACCAACACATTGAATGTAATAAGAAAAAAACACTGTAAGCGTCAAAAAGAGGGACACAACCACGTTACTGTGTGATTGTATACAGACAACAAGAAAACGAAATAAGCTGCAATCCAATAGTTCCCCTGTACACCCCTGCAGCATTTTGTGTATGTGTGTATACACGTATATCTTCCCCTTTCAGACAATCTTCTCCTTTTACCAACTAGCTCAAGACAGGCCACAGAAATTTGAATAAAAAATACTATCTCCCTTGTTATGCTGACAATATATAAAAGTTCAGCTGTACAATCATTTCTCACACACTGTGTTTCATGTTATGAAGAAATTTGGTGAAGATCGGTCAAAAAGAAAACATTCAATTATGCCAACGTTTCGACAGAGTTTCCCCTTCTTTATCAAGGTTTTAATATATAGATAGTCTTGAAGATATGGAACTCTGAAACTTACAACATATTTTATAGCGCAGAAACATAAAAAAAGAAAATAAAAAATCACAAGTTACTTTGTTCTCTACTCTAAATCATATACAAAAAAAAAATCATTCAATACACAAACAAAAATTCTGTGTGAAGCACTCACACAAACTTTCTCTTACTCCAGTTTTCAAAATTCTACCTAATTGACAAATTTCATGGTTTGTGTACGAAATTTGATGAAATTTTTTGGAGTTCGTCGAAAACTGAATATGTTCCCGTAAAAGCTCATTTCTGGTTTACTAATTTTCTTGAAACTCGGAATTTTGACTACCTATTTATTTCTAGTTGATTTTGTTTGGATGGTAGAATTGTACGTATAATCAACTATGATAGCGCATTAGAAAAAAATACATATCCCCATCCCTGCCCCCAAAGCCCCTTTAAAGGACTTCACCAGAAGAAATGTTTCAAATAAAAGTTGTAGCTCTTTATATGTACAGTTCACATTCCTAGTTTAAAGAAAATCGTTGGAGCCGTTTTCGAGAAAATACCAGAAAACAGAAAAATACATTTCAGTAAATGCACTTCTGGTTATCCGATTTTTTCAAACTCGAAATTTCAACAACACATTTAATTCTAATTAATATTATTTAAATGCCAGAATTGTATAGTAAACTGAAATACCACTTTACAAGAAAACCTAACCCCACCCCTCCCCAAAAAGTGCCCTTAAATTAATTTTCCCAGAGAAATGCTTGAAATAAAAGTTGGAGATCTTTGTATATGTAGTTGATATACCAAGTTTAAAGAAAATCGTTGGAGCCATTTTAAAAAAACTTGCAAAACAGTGAAAAAAACATTTAGTAAAGTGGTACTTCCCGGTTGAGTAATTTGACCGCTGACCTACTGTCAGATCCCATGGTGATACCTAAACGGAATATCAAGTTTGAACTTTCTAAGATTTTTCGTTTTTGAGCAATGCTGTTCACATGCATACATACATACATACACAACACAGACATAGACCATTAGCTAAAAACCAGTTCTTTGGAGTCAGGGAAGCTCAAAACGGATACTTCCGGTGAAAACTCAATATCAAAAATTTGACACGATTACAATACTTCCTCTTACTAGGAGTAAGAGAAAGTAAAAAAAAAAAAATTATAATTTACTATAAACAAAGCAATTTATATTTAAACAATAACAATTTAAATTTAAAGTAATTTTGTGGTTGATGACAAAATGAAATACAGATAGTAAACAAAATTAATGGGTAGTTTGTCTCTAAAACAAATGCCACGTGTGTATTTTGCCAACCATTGCGGTTCTTAAAACTATAACCGTTCCGGAACGAAAACAATTTACTTTACTCTTTCCTATATATAATACTAACTTTCTCTATCTCTCTCATACACTCATTCCATCCACAATTCTCATTGATTGATGCTGACCGGTTTCCGGCTAATTGCTTCCGGTTGTGAAGCTTCTCCGTTCAACTTTGCTGTGTGTGTGTGTGTGTGTGTGTGTGTGTGTGTGAGAGTGTAAGGGGTTGGGTATATATATACTTTATAGAAGGGAGCTAGAGAGAGAGAGCGTATGAGAGAAATTGTAGAACAAAAGCTTCACTGTTTAGTGTACACAAAACATCGTAAAAATAAAATTATTTTCAGCCAGAGCTTTTTGCTTTTGTTGCTTTTAAGTGTTTATATACACTTCTCTCGTTTTTATTGTTCGGAAAACTTGGAAACATAAAGACCCAAATGGGGAAAAACAGGATTGGCGATGAAGGAAACAAGAGAAAGTGGAAGGGATAAACTGACGTCGGCTTCTCCTATCGACATCCCATATCCCAGAACTATGACAAGAGTATAAAAAAAAAAACAGTATCCATTTGAAACAATCCTATCTGTTAGATTGATCCCCCTATAGAACAATATCCTCCCAACTTCAATTTAAAAAGATTAAATCGCACACAAACAAAACATGGTTTTGCTAAAATCCTTTTTTCAAAAATTACTTCTAGTTTATAAAATGAAGTTTATAAAGGATACAATTTTGTACAACTACACTATATGCTAATTTTATAATAATTTATTTATATTAACAATGGAGTCTTTATTGTTTTAATATAATTCTATCTATATTGTATTTACTTACTATTTATATTATAAATAGAAATTCACATTTAAATATTGTAGTTAAATTAACTTCTTCAAAAACTTATATAATTTTATTACATTTGTTCCGGATGTGTGTGTGTGTGTGTGTGTAAAGACACGAAGAATCCCCACCACTTAGATACTGGTGGCATGAGAGAGGGAACGATTGGCCTTAGATGAGTGTAGTATACAGACAAGAGAAGAGTGAATTTCTGATTTGTGTTGTATATTGTAATGACATGGCAGGGTCATAACAATGTCAAACCTTCACAACACATAACAAAGAAAAAATAATTTATAACTGTGGCCTAGCCGGCTGCTGTCTTCAAGACAAGGCCGCGGCCAAACAAACAAAACCAAGGGTCAATACTTTACATCAAAGCAAGCAACCGCTAAGGCTGGCCACTGACCTAAATCACTGGTCACCGAAATAACCAAGGTCGCACACTAGGACAGATGTCTTGGTGTGAGTGTTGCTAACACTAATATATAAACTTCGCCCCATTGGAAGAGGGGATGATTATATGATTATACTTCAGTACGTCTTCAAGATTATTATACGAGCAGCAGTTTCCGCGTCCCTGTACAGTTTTTATTTATACTTATTTCCTTAGTTGTGCATCTTAGTTCATTTATTTTAATCATTCTAAATTATTAGTTATTTATCTCCTATTTATTTCTAAGTATTTCTTGTTAATAGTTACCATTACTCACGTTTAAATTATTGTACAAATACAGTCTATTTTTATAAATTCCGTGTTAATAATTCGAGCACTAACTTCCAAAAATCTCTAAACTAACTTCCGCCTCTTCAAGACATCTACTACATACCTCAGGAATCACAATAAACGATTCCACTACATCTGGTGGCAGCGGTGGGATTAGAACATCCATTAAACGATTCCACTATATCTGGTGGTATCACGGTGGGATCAGGATCATACGATAAACGATTACACTACAATATCAACTTACCTTTTAATAAGAAATTATCTATTAGGTATTATCCCATTAACCATGTATATGGGTCGATATCTAATTAAATGTCTCATTAAATACATTGAATATTTTATATATATATATATATATATATATATATATCCCCTTATTAGAGACGTTCCTTATGTTGCGATCTCTAATTCCTACATACCACGCCATTATTTTGTTGCCCACTGAGATCCGTAACACATTAAACGCAATATTAATCTATGAAAAACACTACTTGCATAAGCCAATTCGTACAATTACTTTTTAAATTTTCATCACAGGTTCATATAAACTGAGTGATGTTTTGTATAATGTTTTACTTTGTGGCTTAACAAAGTTATATATCAATTTCATGAAATGATGAATCCAAAATCGACTAAGAAGTGGTTTTTTTTTTTAGATTTGAAGATCTTCCCAAAGAGATCACACCAAGAAGAAGCAGGCACGGATTAACTAACTTCGAAATATAACTAACTACTTTTGATATGATCTACTTATAAAAATAAAATTTATCATGTGTTTCTTTTTACATTCTCTTTCTGCTAAAAGAATCCACCTTATGCGTTGATCATGCATTGATGCATTGATTATGGCTAGCGCATTCGACTTTGGTGCGAGAATTCAGGGTTCGATTCCCGTGAGAAAAAAAGTCGGTGTTAAGCCAGCATCGTGAAAAAAAGTGGGAAGCTACAGTTTTGGTAGTGTACCTGGGTAGCGAAGGTAGGAACTAAAACGGCGAGGAAACCGCATGTCCACCTAATACAAATCGCTGTCTGGCAAGTCTTGGTCCCATTGGTTGCGCCATTGGTTTTTCCCCTGCTAAAAGAGGAAATATTGCGAACTTACCGCAAAAAGAGGAAACGGCGGCATACTTACCACACGCCCCCCCCCCTAATACAAATCGCCGTGTGGCAAGTCTTGGTCCTTTTCAGGCTGTTGCACCAGTGGTTTTTTCCCCTGCTAAAAGAGGAAATAATTGTGATCGTGCCAATAGCTTTCACAGGAAATCCATGTTTTGAGGTATGCTATAAACCGAAAAATGTTTTCAGTTAATGTTTCTATTGTTGCAAGTATGTGAGTGAAAAAAAAAAAAAAATTACCCACCCTCCCAAAAATTACAGGAAACTCAAAATTTGATATTCCCTTATCGGTCTAAAATTGATTTCTGGCAGATTCCGAGAGAGATACAACGTTAAGTTTCCGCCTAAAGTGCAACTATGAACGATGAATATATGGATAGCCGCCACACCCTCTACCTACGTACATCTAACCAGGACAGCTTAGGATTACAAGCAATGCAGGTTGAAATCCATGCTGGAGATTCATTCAGTTTGGGAGAAAACATATATATGACAAATTTTACAATTCTCTTGTCAAATTAGTTTTATTATTTATAAAATTTACCAAAAATGGAAGCGCTAATTTGATGGTTTTAAAGTGAATCCCCCCCCCCCTTAGGAGAAGTGGGCCAGGTTCTACTAGAGCAATTTCGGCGCCTGTTCGAGTATCCCAGAGTCTGCGAACAATGCGAAGAATACTAATCTGAAGCCATCCAATACTCATACATTACATCTCTGCAGAAATAGCTGGCAGAAATTTTAGCTTTTGAGCTATGCTGTTCACATACAAACATACACACACACACTCACACACAAAACATTTGCTAAAAACAAAAACAACTTTTTTGGACTCAGGGGGACCTCAAAACGGATATTTCCGGTAAAAACTCGATATCGAAAATTTGACATGATTACAATACTTCCTCTTTCTAGGAGTAAGAGAAAGTAATAATAGAAAATTTAGTCCAATTATAAATTCTGTAAACTCTAGGTAATAAAACAAAAAGAACTTTTAAGATCTTACAGACACAGATCAACTTTCTTCACTTCCTAATTTTTATTTATTAAGAACATTTTGTATGGCAATAAAATGAAAAGAAAAAGGAGCTTTTATATTTTCTGTATTATGGAAAACAAGTTTGGTAAAGTAGATTCTTCAAGATATTTCCTTTCTTCATTAGCATTTTATGTTCCTTTCACTCCTTTATTTTCGTATCTAAAATTATAGCTTAAAGTAGCTTTAGTTTAATGTAAAAAAAACAGGGGGAGGGGTACACATGTAAAGTTTTTCAATAGCCATCTTATAAGCAGTAAGTTTTCTTTATTAAATTATTCTCTTATTTATTATAGCTACAATTGGCCACCACATTGTACGAACATTTGTGCTCAACTAAACTGAAATAAAATCCTTGGCGCTAAAGGTCCAATGATAGAATTAAATGTGGTTAATCAGATTGCTAGGTTCCCCAATATTTTACTCATTATGTTGGATAAATATAAATTTTAATGATATTGTCAGTTTGTGAAGTATTACGGCACACAGTTCTATCTCTATATTCTATCTTTGAGACAGATGCTATCATATTGTTGTTAATAATAAATCTAATAAACTGATGATGTTTATCTCACCATCTACGAGGTGTGTAAATTAAGTGATGAGACTGATTTTTTATTCAAATAAAATTACAATTCAACATTATCCCCTTCTTCAAAGTAACTACCTTGGGAAGCCACACAACGCTGAAGACGATTCTTCCATTCGTCATAACAGTGCTGGAACTCGGATACTGGAATAGACTTCAGTTGGTCGGTTACGGCTGTTTGAATATTCTCCAATGTTCCAAAATGACGTCCCTTGAGGTGATTTTTCAATTTGGGGAACAAAAAAAAGTCACATGGACTCAAGTCGGGTGAATAAGGAGGCTGATGAGCTACAGGAATGTTATTACTGGCCAAATACTCATTAATAGAAATCGCGGTGTGACACGGAGCATTGTCGTGATGCAACACCCACTTGTTTTTGATGTTTGGTCTCACACGCATGTCTCTTTTTCGAAGTCTCTCAAGAACTTCTCGGTAAAAATGTTGGTTTACCATTTGGCATTGAGGCACAAATTCTTTGTGAACGATTCCTTGGCTATCAAAAAAGCAAATCAGCATGCATTTGATTTTTGACTTGCTCATTCTTGCTTTTTTTGGCTTTGGAGAGGTTGAAGTGTGCCACTGCATGCTCTGACGCTTAGTTTCTGGGTCATACTCAAACACCCAAGACTCATCTCCTGTAATAACACGTTCCAAAAAATTGGGATCGTTTTCAATTGCTCCCAAAAAAGTCAAGGCTCCTTTCTTTTCTGATGTCTTTTTGCTTTTGTGAAAGATTTTTCGGAACCATTTTTGCACAAATTTTTCTCATCCCCAATTCATTAGTCAAAATTTGATGAACGGTTGTGTGAGTCAAATTCAACTCTTCGCCGATCATTCGGACTGTCAAACGACGATATGAACGCACGAGATCGCGGATTCTGCCAACATTTTCGTCGGTTCTTGAAGATGAAGGCCTTCCGCTGCGAGGCTCGTCTTCAATTGATTCCCTTCCTTCTGCAAACGACTTAAACCACATAAAAACCTGTGCTCTCGACAAAACATTGTCTCCATAGGCCTGGTACAGTTTTTCAAACGTTTTTGTTGCACTGTGCCCAAGTCTGAAGCAAAACCTGATAGCACAACGTTGCTCGTAATTGATGTCACTCATTTTTAAAACGCACTGAAAAAAACCTTGCTCACAAACAAAAGTCACTACGGACAGTGCAACAACTCTAGCATTTTCAAATTTGCAATGGACGTGTATCAGATGTTTACTTGCCCTACCACGCATGCGCCGCGTCTCCAGTGTTGCCAGATCGAACACTACAAAATCAGTCTCATTACTTAATTTACACACCTCGTAAATATGTACATTCCGGGGGACATGATACGATTAGCAACTCCATATGTTGATCAGCGACTGCGCTTGTGCCGTTTAAGCCTACGAAGTCATTTCGAATAAATTAGGAATTTTTTTTTATCGATTTTTGTAAATAAACTGGAAAATTGTTTTGTTTTAATGCTGTTTTACCAGATTTTTTAAGTCCCATGGTTTTAATTGGTTTAAGTTTTATCCGCATTTGAATTCTCTTATTTATTAGAAATTAATAAGAAAACCCGCTTTTAATTTTAGTTTATGTTTAGGAAAAAAAGACAAAAATTGAATCTTTATGATTGAATATCTCGGCAACGGTTTGAAATATTGAAGTGAAATTAACGGCATTATTCTTCATTTCTTCAGTAGTTTTCAATACAACAGTAAATAGTCGGGGTCAAAAGGAGATCACAACTTTCAATCACCGATTTCATGTGTAAGACGGAAATAAAGTTTTAAAAACAATAACACCATCATAAACTAGATCGAAAATACTTCAACAAACATTATGTTCACTTTTTAGATATCTTGCTTCGTTTAAGAGTTATTTCAAAAGTGGCCGATCTAAATGGGACACCCTGTATATCTTTACTACCATTTAGCTTTCAAAATATGATTATAAAATTATTGTGAACTAAAGGGTAGATAAATATCTTAATCATTTAATTATTAAATGAAATAATTGTGCTAGAAATTACTGGAATAAGATAAAAAAAAATTTATCAAATGCTAAAACATCTTACACAAATTTCCAACCCCTAATTAACTTTTCAATGCTAAGTTCAAATAATACTTAGGATTCCTGCACAGAATGAATGAAATAATTGTAATATCTGAATTACTTGGATTAATATGAAATGGGGAACACAAAAATTCCCAAATAACATTGCAAGACAGAAAATATGTTCATTTTGTAGTTTTGATATTTAAGCTTAAATTCGCAGCCCACATAGAAAAGAAAATAAATTTCTCCCAGAAAAACGATAGGAAAGTTACATTGTTTGTGCGTATATGTAATACGCGCGCGCAACATTATGCGGTAAATTTGTTTTAAAAAAATTAAAAATACAAAAGTAACTTCTTATTAGTGGGGAGAGAGGGGGGAATAAATTTAAAAATTTAGAGGGTTGGTTTAAGAAATTCAATATATTTTATGGACTAAAAATGATGTGAGATGAAGGATTTTTCTATGTTCGGTTTGTTGTAGATTATTGTAGGGGATTATTGCACGGCGACCTGAAAGATCTACTGTGCCACCCGGAGCCTTCTCCAATGCATAGCAGGCCTCCGAGCAGTGTTCTCTAGCTACAGACAACATTGCCCATCACCGGACAGTGAGTTGTAGGGGCTCCTAAGAAGAAAATATGTAAGGGCAGCATGCTGGATTCGAATCCGGGACCTCCGCGTTGCTATCCAGCGCGCTAATCCCACTGAGCTAATCCCTTCCTTCTCCCTTGGCTTTCGCCAATTAACTAGGGACGGAGACCTAGTTTGTGTACTGTGTTGGTCCTTGTCTTTAAAGTGTAGAGTGTATGTAGTTTACGTGTATAAGTGTACTGTACTGATGAAGTGCATGGATTACTGAGCTGTGGTGACCCGTGGGCTCGCTACTCCCCAAGTAACTCCATGCAACAGATACCTCCCCTTGCGGTTTAGAATAATTTTGTTTAGTAAACCTGATTTACAAAAGGAATATTGAAGCTTTAAAAATGTGCAAAACACACAGATTCTGTGATATTGGCTGTCTAAGCCCTGTCTGTTTGATTACACTTAGGAGTCTGGAGAGAGAGAGAGACCCATGCTTTTGATGGCTGCACACATGAGGCATCTTGCGCAGGCCACAGAATAAGGGTTCCTATGGAGCTCTTCCGGGTAAGGCGATCGGCCGCTTCATGGCCCTTTTAATCTTGAATGCCTAGGGGTAACGAGATTAGAAAGAAAAACCGTATTTTGGTTACTAATTTCCATGAGGATCCCCAAGCAGTCCCCACAAAAGTTTCGAGTTGACCTGGTACGAGCTGATGATGGCTAGGCTTCTGAGAAGATGAAGGCACTGGAATTAATATCCTATGAAAGAGTGTTGGTACGGATTGGTAGTAAGGTGGTTCCCCATCAAGGCCCAGAAGTTCTGAAATGACATTTCAAAGTTTAAATTCGCAGCTTTCTGCAAAAAAATAAAATAAAATAAATAAAACTGGTGCTTTCTTGTACACGTAATTAGTAAGATGTTTAGAAAAAACGGTAAAAATCAAAACTACTGCCTAGATCTAAATTATACAATCGTTTAATTGCGTTTCAGTTGTGTAGTAGATAATATAATGCTTACTGTACGTCTAAAGTTTACTAAGTGTAAGTTTGTATGGGTACTATGCTTGTGGTAGTGGGTTAGGAGTTTCCTTGATTTTGGCTACATTTACTACTTCTTTAGAGGTGTCAATATCGTTGTGTTACCCGCATTGGCGCTTACACGTTCCTGACAAATTGGTTAGTCCATTTCTCCTAGTTATGGGAGGGTAATTCAATTACCAACTTTAAAGGATATCGAAAAAAAATCGGGTTTAAGAAAATCCCATAAAACTGAAAAAGGAAAACACGGAGTTTTTCAACTTAAGAGTTACAAATAGTTGTTTTTCGTTTATGACTTATTCTAATCTCACCCACAGACTTATATATAATATATATTTGCTAAAAATATATACTTGTATTCGAGGAACAGCTTGAAATTTATGTATTTTCACTAAAATTCAACCGACAAAAAAACATATGAGTTTAAATATTTAAATTAATTTAAAAGGTTGTTTTTTTTTTGTAATGCATTTTTAAAAATTATCTCTCTAGAGTAATCTTCAAAACAAAACAATAAAAAAAAAGAAGAAAATCCAGAGAAATGTCACAGTCAACTTTTGTGACAGTTAAAATGAAAGAGGAATGCAGTAACTTGTATCTCTGTCTGTTATATGTTAGTAACAGGGAGACAATAAATAAATAGACAATACAGAGACAAGATACGGCGAGAGAATATGCAGATCGTAATGACAGCCATACGGGAGATACTACTGTTCCACCACCAAGTAGCAAAATTTCTCTTTCTCTCCGTCTCCAGCCTTCCCCGTACTAACATTGCCGCCAAAGACTCAATATGGAAGTTTTGTCCCCATTGGTTATAATAATCAGTTCCGCCCGCGCGTACACTTTAGAGGGGGAGAACACAATCCAGATTATGTAGAAGTTTACAACAAAAGATAATATAGAAACGCCCAGTGAGAGAATACCGTTTATGTCAAATCAACGTGCATGAGAACATATTCCATTGATAGTGGGAAATTAATAAAATATGTCTGTAAAATTGTCGATATAATACAATAAACTATTTGCAAGAAATAATAAAAAATAAACAGTATAACTGAATTATGTTAAATAGAAAAAACATTAAAAAATAATAAGGTTAATACGATCTAAATCTACGAGAAGTTAGTAGAGCTGATAAATTATTGCTGTAATGGGGTTAAGGAAGACTGCCAGATCTCTTAAATGAATCTTAACGAGATAATGAAGATTGTTTAAGTAATTATATTAAGAATGATTTAAGGAGACTAATGGAAGTGCACGTTTTTTTTATCTCTTTCTTTCAGCTCTTCTTCACTCATCATTTCTACTGATAATATGAATATTTATTTTTTTCTTCTCTTTGTATTCATCAACAGCGCATTTTATTGCAGTTAGAATTTTAATTATTTAATAACTTATAATGCAAAGGAAACTGCACAACTTATTGATAGCACATAATATTATCAAGTTCTGCAACCATGCAGCAAGTTTGGAAATTTAATTAGAGCTCAACTGGAAATTTACTACAATAATTAAAGAGTGATGCGCCACTTTTCTACATTCGTGTTCAGGTCTCCAGTATTAACTTTCCGTCATAGTTAAAACTATTTAAATAAAGTTATAAAAAAATTATATAAATAGTAGTTCTAAAGTTCTAAAAGATACGAAAAGTATATCATTCAATAGAAGAATATTGCTGGCTAATAGGGCACATACTTCGGTCTACAGAATTATGAAAAAAGTCGGCTACTCTCCAGGTCCACAAAAATAAGAATTTAGAAGACTCTCATCCGACCCGTTCTAACATATCACTAGAAACGACAAGCTTGCCCTCCTTAGATTTGAAAGGAAAATTCTTCGCAGGATCTAAAGAGCCATCCTAGAAGGGGAGACATGGAGACGGAGAAGTAATAAGGAACTAAGGAATTTGTACAAGGATGTCGATGTGGTGGACTACATCAAAAGCTGGGGCGCCTGCGCTGCGCATGTAGGAAGAATGAATCCCGAGGAAGTGCCTCTCAAGTTATTGATAGGAAACATACACGGTGGTGTACGCAGAGTCGGGAGACCCATGTTGAGATGGAGTGATGCAGTGGCAAGAGATGCAAACAGCTCCCTTGGTGTCCGCAACTGGATGGTGGCGCGGCATCGAACCGTGACAACTGGCGTTCATCCATATAGGAGGCCAAGACTCGCGCAAGCGGGTTGTAGAGCCAAGTGAAGAAGAAGAAATCATCTCCAGAGGAAATTGTTCTAGTCTGAATATCGGTCATATTGGAATCATATGAAATGAGGAGGAGGTAGAGGATAGCCAAATTTGGCGCCTCTCTTCTTTTTATTAATCCTAAACTGGCTGTTACCGTGTCTGTAGTCACATATCTGTCAAGCATCCAGCAAGCATGGATAGCTGTCGGTAGTGCATGTGTTGTCACTGGGTTTCAAGACACAGCGAACGGGAAGATATTGCTGCTTGCTTTCCTTCCAGGCACTTTTCTCAGGCATTTAGTCGGATCCCTTCCCTTACTGGGCATTGTTGGTTTAAAGATACATCTTTACATAATGGGGCTTATGGCCATTTCTTTCTCCTTTTCTAGAGTCGTGAGAACAAGAAAGAAAGAAACACCCATACATGTTGTTGTATTGCAGAGCTGGAAAGCATCCTCAGTATATAAACTGAATTTGCTCTGTGCAAGTCTGTGCTATCACACTGTTTGACAAAATGCATCCTGATGATGGGCGAACGCCCCGTAACCGGTCGATGATCACAAAATGAAGCAGGCTATCATGGAAAATATCTCTGATACCCACATGTAACCACGGATGCTTTTATTGCGAGGAAATTAGGTTCAGTACCTTTGGACGGAACAGGAAGCCCATGGAAGAGCTCGGCCTACTTCCCTTTGGTCCGATTTATCCTGACTGTGGTGGATCTTATGTGGGTAAAACTCTTGTTCTAGATCCGATAGCTGTTATTCTTCTGTGAGGTCCATGGCCGGCCTTTGGATTGCGCAGGGTTTGGTTGCCCTCCCCCTTTTGAATAATAAGGTTATCTCTTAAGTGAATGTTATCATTGAAAAGGGAAAGGTTGCAGAACATTAGATAAAAGTTAAGCTAGTTATATTTACTATATTTAATTTACTGTTTTCATTTTAAAATGTTAAAACAAATGTTTAATTTTAGAACGTCTCCTTTTCTTTACTGTTAATAATATATTTTTAGCAATTCCACCCAGGCCTTTAAATTTATTAATTGAAAGTTGGCAACACTGTTTTAATCTATAGAAATTCATATAAAAACCCTTTTAGCCACGGATTTTAGTGGAATAATTGTTACATCATTTAATTTTTCGAAAAAGTAATATTTTTTTTACAGTGTAAAATTACATCAAAAGACACAATTACAAATCTTTGTTTATTAAGTGAATATTTCAGAAATATGATGTTTAATGTTATACACCCCAAAGATACTAATAAAATCTGGGGTCAAACAACATGGACGACTTTCTTGTACTGCAATTCAAAGTTACGTATGACTGACAAATTCTTTTAATTGTCTCTAGTAATTTTTGTTTTGTTTTTTTTTTTTCATTTAAAGGAATTGATAGTTTGTCTTATTGAGTCAAACTAAAGATTTGATTAAAACCCACTTTAATTAATAAAATTAAAGAAGTATTTTGTGATTATTAAAGTGAATAAGTCCGTTATGATTTAAATTCATTGAATTATTGCAATTAAAGCTCAAATCTTCACTGATGATCCTATCTATATATAGGAAAATTTACAGTTTCTATATAGAAGTGGCACTTTTTAATAACATCGCAAATTTCACTTTTTTTTTATTCAACATATGTCACTTTATAATATTACATTTTCACAATACAGTGGAAGGCAATATATGAATATCGTGTATTCATTAAAATATTTATAATATAGGTATATAAAATATTATATAAATATTCATATATTCTCAAAATACCCTGATGAAGGTTAGAATCAGTAACCGAAAGTTTATAAGGCTTTTACTGTATAATTCTATTAAATGTATCATTTGCATAAAATCCAAAAGGGACTATTCATCACTTCATTAAAAATATACATGTATCGAATAAATGCAGTGATCCAAAAAAATAAAGAATATAAGTTCATTACTACAAAATAAAGTTCAGCGAGTGTAACTGCTAAATTTATATTTGGCTAAACAATGTTAATTGTAAAGTATATGCTTTCGTCCCTGTCCACGTCACTTAAATTGGAAGGTGGACGTTAAGTCCGCCTGAAAAAATAAGCTTTACTTTAACTTTTATTTGGTAGCGTGAGAATAGGATAGATTGAGCTCTTGATGATGTTTTCTTGATGATTGTGTGCACAAAACTGAATCACAGATTTCTAGATGGTTATGTAGGTAACGTTTATATATATATATATATAATTCTTAATTCTATATATATATATATATAATTCTTAATTCTTGGTGAAAAAAGGGTCTTCGAAATAGCAAGCGCTGAGTCTAGGGCATAACGAACTTAGTTGAGTAACAGATAACCACCACAACAATTAGTTGATTAACCTAACTAAATGAGGCTATCAGCTCTCAATCAGTGTTTGTTTAAATTTACAGGTACATTAAAATGTTCGTAATTCTTATGCATTCTATTATGACTTTGATAATAAATAAATAAAATCTATGGTGCAACAACAGTCCATGAAATGCCAAGACTTACTTACTAGACTGTGATTTGTATTGGGGGAAGTGTGGTAAGCACGCTGCGGTTCCTCGCCGTTTAGTTCCGGTCTTCGCTAATTATGTGTACTACCAACTAACTGTAGCTTCCCAATTTTTCTCACGATGCTGGGGTCAACACCGACTTTGCCCCCTTTGGGAATCGAACCCTGAATTCCCGCGAGTGCGCTAGCCACTAGACCAACGTGTAAGGACTAAAGGAATGAGATAATAATGTTGAATCGAAAAAAGTATCAAAATTCTTACTTTTTATTAATAATTATTTTTCTTGCACATATAATTAAATTGTTGCTTAGCGTGGTTTAGTAGACGGAGAGGGGGGGGGGATTGCAGTGGCTTTTTCAGATTTTGTAAAATGTGACCCGAAGCCAAAAAAAGATTGTTGACCACTGCTCCCATCCTAATACATTTATTGAAATTACTGGTATTAGTGCAGGTTAGGGACTGGATTTGAAAAGCAATCCTAATCAGTACTATCTCATTTCTTACGCTGCGATCGTTTTTTAGTTTTTATTACTGTTTCTTTCCGGATCAAATTTTTTTCCCGGAAGATCGTTTGTAGCAGCATATAAATTCGAGCTGCCCTATCAAATTTCAAAATTTGTATCCGTATCATTATTGTAGGCCTAGTTTGTTCTTATTTTACTTTTTTATATCAAATCATGACATAAAACCAGTTAATCACCTTATTATTAAAAATGAAATAAATAATATTAAATGAAAGTTTTGTTAAAATGAAAGAAATAAAAAATGCTACCATTTATTGATTCTATGATTATTGATTAAATGGCGATAATAAACTGTGTGGAACATCTGCAATTAAGGTTAAAGAAGGAAATAGAGGGCATTACTAAGTATTCATTAGTATATGGAGAATCCCTAGATTCGTACGTACATTCAAGATTGGCTACACTAGTGAAACCTCAAAAACATTACCCAGTTAAATGATAACCATTTTCCTAATTACCAAAGTAATATCCGGGCGCATAATAGTGGTTTCACATCTTATTTATCAAGTTAAAGAGTATTCCCATTACATTTGAATCTATTTTAAAACTTTCTGGAAGTATTTAAGAGGAAATGAGAGAGAGAGAGAGAGAGAGAGAGACAACAAAAGAGAAGGACGAATATATTCAGATGTGTTTATCCTTAATTTACATCATTATATTAAAACAAATGGCTAGTAATTGACCTCAATGGATCAAATAATTAATAAAGGACCACATTCAAATTAAGTAGAAATAGAGGGCGCTAAGATTTCATAAAACATATTTGCCGTAATTAGTGTGAACATATTTCTGCAAGAAATACTCCTATACTCAACTATTTTTTTTCTTTCACTTACTACTTTAATATAAGATTGAATTCGTAAAACGGATTTTCGAAAAATGAGTTCCTTTATTTTTTATTTTCGCTTACTCCTAGAGAGTAAAAGGAAGTATTGTAATCGTGCCAAATTTTCGATATCGAGTTTTCACCGGAAATATCCGTTTTGAAGTCCCCCTGAGTCCAAAAAAATTATTTTTAGCAAATGATCTGTGTGTGAGTGTGTATGGATGTGAAAAGCACAGCTCAAAAACGAAAAATCGCAGAAAGTTCAAACTCTGGTATCATTCTGTTTTGGTATCACTATGGGATCCGACAGTAGGCCAGCGGTCGAAATTTCTCTACCGGAAGTACCACTTTACTAAATGTATTTTTTTCCTTTTTTGCAGTTTTCTCAAAAATGGTTCCAACAATTTTCTTTAAACTTGATATATCAACTACACTTACAAAGATCTACAATTTTTATTTGAAACATTTCTCCAGGAAAATGCGTTCAAGGGTAGTTTTAGGGGAGGGGGGTGGTGGGTTGCGATATAAAGTCTTATTTCAGTTTACTATATACAAATATATCATCTAAACAATATCAATTAGAATTAAATGTGTTGTTGAAATTCCGAGTTTGAAAAACAAATCGGTGACTCGGAAGTTGCGAAAATTTTTACTAAAATGTATTTTTCAGTTTTCTTGTATTTTGTACTTTCTTGCAATTTTTCAAAATGTTCGGACGATTTTCTTTAAACTTACATATCAACTTACATGAATATCACTACAACTTTTATTCAAAATTTTCCTGGAAAATCAGTTAAGGGCATTTTGGGGGAGGGTGGGGTTAGGTTTTTCTCTAAAGTGCTATCACAGTTGATTATACAATCCTACCATCCAAACAAAACTAATTAGAAATAAATAGATGGCCAAAATTCCGAGTTTCAAGAAAATAAGTAAACCGGAAGTGCGCTTTTACTGAACTTTTTTTTCAATTTTCGAGACGAACTCCAACGAATTTCATCAATTTTGGTATACAAACTATAAAATTTGTCAATTACAATTTTGAAAACTGGAGTAAGAGAAATTTGTGTGAGTGTTTCACACCAGATTTTTTTTTATTAAAAAATTCACAACTATACACATCGTGATAATAATGATTCTAGACTGTTCAATTATAGTTGCAGGAGATCACGAAGAGCGGTCGATAAAAATATTACTTTTTAAACATTAGCCGATGTTTCGACAATTTTATTGTCTTCTTCAGGGATAAAAATTAAAAAAAAGAAGAAGATTAACAAGGATTACATCATTTGGGGTGATGTAGTTCAATATTACATTTCAAGTAACTCATTTTTGCAAGTTTTGTTTATTTTTTTCTTCTTCTTCCTTTGTTTAGGGTTTTTGTTTAGGGTGTTTTTACTATAAAAATTATATATAATCCTTGTTAATCTTTTTTTTATTTTTATTCCTGATGAAAATAAATTTGTTGAAACTTCGAATAATCTTAAAAAAATGTGTAATGAGATGTTTGTACGGCAATGGCCAGGGGAGGGTTTAAAGAAAAAGAATTCTTTGCTGCTCTCCGTTTCGGATACCATTGGTGCCTTTCTTTAGGAGAGTCTTTAGAGTAGGAGAGGAGTGTAAGTGTACGTAGAAGAGAACGTTAGATTGCCGTACAAACATCTCATTATAATTTTAAGGCCTGTCGAATTGAATACCACTTTAAAAAAGTGTATGTTTATTGACCGCTCTCATCATGAACTCCTGCAACTATACAGACAATATATAACAAGTGAATATGATAATAAAGTGACTTATTATATAGGACGTGGAAGACTTGCTGGGAGATGCCTCCAAATGGAGGTACTCCCCTATTATATTTTATTAACTGTCAAAAGATGCTAACTTGAAGTTAGGTGGTCGCGGGTCCAGTGAGGTTTTGGTCTCCACTCCTGGGAGGGGTGGTTGGGACAGTGGATAATCGGTGTTGGATTTGGAGTTATGGAATTTTTCGTAACGCGTTTCTTTGAAATTCAGGACATAAGGGATTATTTTTTAGGTCAATGTATAGGGTTGGAAACTTAGAATGGGAGCGTTGTTAATTCTACTGAGAATTTTGAATTTGAAAGTTTTTAAATGCGATTTGAACCCTAAACCTCGTATTAGCTTGTCCAAAAGGGGTTTTATTATAGTGTTGTAGATAATACACTAGAATCCGCACAAAAGATAAAAAAGACTAACTAAACAGACAATACAAACTTCTCTCGAGACTACTTTACCAACGACGCTCTTAACATACCGTTGGATAAAAACAAACAAAACAAAACAGAAATCTTTAAAATCAATTTTCTCGAACAGATGTCTCAAACAAAATTGATAAATTTATACCTGTGTAGTAAGAATAACTCACAATAGATAAGGCATTCGAAAAAAAATTGATTACATAATGAGACATTATTCCCTTATTGATGGATTTCTGCCGTGACCAGGATTACCTTCGAGTCAGATCGTCTCTTAGGGTTGACCAAACATAAATGTTTCAACCATTATGCAATTTATTCGGCTCTGAGATATGTATATTTGTTTAATCTATCTATATTTGTTTAATCGTAAGCAAACAATGATCTTATTTAAAAATTTGTATCAAGTGTTTGATGGTGGGTGATTTATGATCACAATAGTAAAGGAAAAGATTAAGAAATTTTGTACGTTGATAGACGACTGCTTCATTTTATAGATGTCGACCAATCACGGACTGCACGAGAAAAAAAGTGTTTTTGCAGAAATGCAGTCTATTGTGACATCCTGAAGATGTGTGAACTATAAAAAAATTACTTTTACAACTGAACAAATTTTCTTTTGCCTACATAGATACGTATTTGTGTGTGACTATGTATGGTGAAGGAGTGGAGGGAACCAACCGTACATTGTACTTGTGACTATAAAAAAAATAAAAACCACTGACCAAATTTGTTGTATGTAGAAACATCTTTATTTCTTACTTTTAATTTTATTTTTTTTTTATTGTGCTAAGGTTTTGTTCTTTCTCATTTAATATGTAATAATCGAAATAAAAATATAAATTTTTAATATAGTAACAATCCAGAATATATTTTTACTTCCTCTTACTCCTAGTAAGAGGAAGCATTGTAATCGTTCAAATTTTCGATATCGAGTTTTCACCGGAAATGTTCGTTTTAAGGTTCCCAGAGTCTAAAAAAAAAGTGGTTTTTAGTAAATGGTCTGTGTTTTTACTTTCTTACGATTTTCTTCAAACTTCGTATATCAACTACACAAACAACAATCTACAACTTTTATATATAAAACATTTCTCTGGAAAATTTCATTTAACGGCATTTTGGGGGAGAGTGTGGGGTTAGGTTTCCCTCTAAAGGTGCTATTTCAGTTTACTATACAATTTCTATCATCTAAAAATAATATTCATTAGAATTAAATGTATTGTTGGAATTTCGCGAGTTTACAAAAAAAACTTCCGGATGACCGGAAGTGCGCTTTTACTGAACATTTTTTTACGAATTTCATCATCAAGTTTCCTGTACAAACTATAAAATTTGTCAATTACAATTTTGAAAATTGGAGTAAGAGAAAAAGATGTGAGAGTGTTTCACACCAGATTTTTTTAAAATATGTTTCAGTACTGATCTAATGGTCCCCAATTTAAAATGTAAAAGATTATACCTAAATAATGTAATGTCATCCATTGTGTACAATCCAACAACGTATAAAATTGTCACGCAATTGTACAAGTATATTGTTACAGAAAAGTAGAAATAGGAACAAGGAATTATTAATCATCAGGAATAAAAAACAAGGACAACTTGTTTATTAAAATAATATTTCATTCTGCCGCGGCTGGAAGTCCTTTTATTATTTAAATAAAAAAGAAGATAATAAATAAATGTTTACTCTAAAAATGAAAATACAGAGGACTTGGTAATTCAAATTAAAACATTTTGGAATAGAATAAATAAATAATAGACGAGAAATATCTG